>JAVTVY010021919.1:0-86699 GCA_036873755.1 Hanleya hanleyi
TGTTCATGCAAGACCGGTACCTCTTGAACAAGATCCCCATCAAAATCCGACGGATACGGGCGCCTCCCACCGTCGCCTTGATGGCCACTAACGGGCATGTAGCGGACTATAAGATTGTCATCCAAGACGCAGTCCTGTATGTCCGAAAAGTGAAACCGAATCCAGCCGTTCAATTGGGACACCTCAAAGCCTTGGAAACAAAACCAGCCCAGTACCCTATCTGACGTGTGCAAACCAAAGTGTTCTCTGTGTCTGCTGGAAATATGAGCGCCAACAAAGAAAACCTGTTCCTGGGGGAACTACCCAAGCGATTGATCCTGGCCTGTGTAGAAAATACCAGTTTCAGCGGAGCCTACCCAGAGAATCCGTTTGACTTTAAACATTTCGGCATCAATTGTGTGGCCCTGCATGTGGATGGACAACAGGTGCCAGCCACGGCCTTAACACCGAACTTTGGGCGGAGGAATTTCATTCGAGCCTATCAGAGCCTGTTTACAGCCACCGGTCAAATAAACCAGGACGAAGGGAATATGATCAGTCAGGAGGACTACGCGAACGGATACACGTTGTTCTGTTTCGATCTGACCCCCACCTTAGAGAACGACCATCAGCTGGCCCTGACCAAGCAAGGCAATTTACGGTTGGAAATCCACTTTGCACGAGCCTTGGCGACCACCGTCAATGTGATCTGCTACGCCGAGTTTGACAACATCATTCAAGTGGACAAGGCGCGCAACGTCCTGTGTGACTTCTCCACCTAACATGGATACAGACCAGATAACCACCGTGCTGAAGAATGACCCAGAGACACGTAGGGTCTTTCAAGGGGTGTTCGCCCGAGATGTGTTTCCATTAGACCGTATGTATCCGGCTGCTTACGTTCTCAACACGGACCCGATGGATCGACCCGGTGAACACTGGGTGGCCGTGTACTTGACAGAACAACAGGGGGAATACTTTGACCCGTACGGTCTGCCACCCCTCCATCCCGATTTAACAGACTTCATGGATCAAGGCACAGAGACGTGGTGTTGGAACAATCAAACGTTGCAAAGCCTGACCAGTGGCGTGTGCGGACAATATTGCTTGTTTTACCTGTACCATCGATGCCGGGGAAGGCCCTTATCTACTATCGTACAGATGTTTGACGAGTACCCCCAGGCCGAGGACCGCGATGTACTCGTCTATGACTGGGCCGCCCATCATTTCAATGTACAAGCCCCGTTCTGGGCTTAAGTTAATGACAAGCCCCTTGTTCTGGGCTTAAGTTAATGACAAGCCCCTTGTTCTGGGCTTAAGTTTACAAGCCCCTTGTTCTGGGCTTCAATGTACAAGCCCCTTGTTCTGGGCTTCAGTTAATTACAAGCCCCTTGTTCTGGGCTTGAGTTTTCACGTAGTTGTTCTCACGTTGTTGTTGTTCACTGAATAAAAAAAAAAATGAGATCTCACCAAAAAACCCTGTCTTGTGTGTTTTATTCCTAATGCATCAATGCCCAATGTGGAGATTCAGTAAAACTGAAATCAGTGGTGTAGGATGGGGTCAAAATGTAACCCATCAAGTTTAGAAGGCAAGAGCACTATAGTAAAAAATAGAGAGCCAATGAAATCAGCCTACAGACCAAGTACGTGTCTTTGGTCTAGGTTTGGAGCGGGCATTTCATTGAGGTACGTGTATACGGTGAGTGAAGAGACTCGTCCAACACGTATAGATTATGACTATAAGTTCTATGAGCATAATGCATGAAAGTGGCTTTGAACACCGTATTAGCCAATCAGTGGCCTAGAATGGAGCCAAAGGTAACCCATCCATGTCCAGAAAAACATTACCCGGGTGTACAAGAACCCAGATGTAGGCGCGGACGTCAGCGAAAGCACACCGTGAATACCCCAATTCGATTGGCTGATTGTTCGACCGCTGATTGGTTCTTTTTCTCGACCGCTGATTGGCTCTTTTTCTCGACCGCTGATTGGTCCAAATGGAACTGCCCATCTTTCCCAGGTTCATCTAGAATCCCCCTTTTTTTTGTGCTCAAGCTCTGACTATAGCGATACCGCAACATTGTCTCATTGGACATTGGACCGTCTGACCTGGAGGTGACCCTTTGACCTTTTGACCCGCGTCCGCGCGCGCGCGCGCACTGCCAGGGATGACGCGGGATGACGCGCGCGCGCTGCGGGGCGCTGGGGCGGGAAAACACCCCGGCGGTTGAACATTGGAACTCTTGTGGGTTTGGAGGATGAACATACGGACGTCTAAGGGAAAAAATTGGAACTCTTCTATGTTTGAAGGTAGTGTTTAGTGAAAACCCGGAAGTGACGTCACAACCCACGTCACCTGCGTATATACTCCTGTAAAATAGAGCCGATTTTATTTCTTTGGAAGGGGCAAGGTCAATAGGACTTGCGCTTTTTATACTACTAAACTGTGAAGTAGATTACATCTTACATAGGCCTTAAGGCCGTGATATGCATATGAAGTATTCTGGGGCATGGTCAGTACTTTCCAATTTTCCCTTCGTCTACTACTCGCCGATTTATATTTTCAATGAATACAAGGTTGTCTTGAGAAATATATCTCAAAATATGTGTACTTCCTATTTCCCGCAGGAATTTATGGAATATCAATTCTTTCCGCAATAAACTTACAATTTACTGGCGATGGTAACGAAATTCTCCGTGTCAATTTGAGGTGGATATGAAAACGCACTGACTCACACGTGCACTGGCAACAATTCGCTACAGTGTAATGAAATGTGTTCATTTTTTAGGCGCCCATTTTCTACAACCTTTATTAATATGCACACACATATGTTTTTCTTATAGTTCATTGGCTGAACCGCGAGGGCGGGGGAAAAATATCAAACTAATTTCGTCTCGCGAGCAGCGTGTGCGGTGAACGCAAGCCAAACAGCTCAGCAGTTTTACCGGTCAGGCCAATGAATGGCATGTTATTTTGACTCGATTCATACGCTCGACTCTTCAAAATGGACTTGAAGAAGACGTTATGCGGGAACTGAAATCAATTTCTTGAAACTTTTGCTCACCGTGTGCGCTGAAACAACAACAGAGCTGACAGGCAATTGAGGCCGTTAGCTCAGCTGATATCTCTCGTGTGCGCCGGATTTTATACCGAAGGAAATATCTGTGAATTTCGATTAGCATACGAATGCATGGTGATGAAGGCTTCATGGTGTGTTATACCCACCTAGGAAAAAAACAGCCACAGATATGCATCAAACACCCGGGAGTATGGGATATAGGTATACATCTGGACTAAACTCTTTTATCAGGTAAGCTAGTACTATACTTGCGTTGAATCCCATGCAGACAACCTATTCAAATTTCAATGCATTGGCAACATAGCGTCGCACGAAATATACGCACCCCTGTTGACCAGGATTTTTTTATACTCCCACAACAACAGACAATTTGAAGACAATTTTCTAGCGGGGTGTTTTCTTGAACATAATTGCTGTAATATACTCTTCTTTTTGTGGACGCTAAATATAGGGGAGAAAATGGCAACATTGTGACCAAACCATAACAGTTGACAGCTGTAAAAATAGATACCGTGGCATAAATTAGTTGTGTGTCCCAACTAATCTATTGAGAACGTTTTGTTTGATTTTTTGAGAAATATATATTGTTGTGTTCTGAAACTTATGTCACTGGTAAAATGCAATTATTATAGTATTCATTCAAAATATTAGCAAACAACATTCTGTAGAACTATCTGTTTGAAACATTTTCTGTTTTGGGTGTCATTCTCTGGGTTAAATATTGGCGTCAGCCATTGTTGATTTGGACCAGTTCAATACTCGTAGGTTTGATAGGCATTCTTTTCCATTCATGGAATTTTTACAGTTCCACAGTGTCACAAAACAACAATAATGCCATGATGTCACAATAAGACGTTACAAAGACAATTTATCAATACTGACCACAGTAGCAACGTCATAGCGTTGACCCTGACGTCACAATAGAAAATGACAACCTCCCACTCCTATGCACATATGGGAACAGTCCCCCTCAGCCTTGGCGACGTCAAAATTTAACCCAGAGAATGACACCCAAAACAGAAAATGTTTCAAACAGATAGTTCTACTGAGTGCTGTTCGGTAATATTTTAACTGAATACTATAATATTTGCATTGTACTAGTGACGTAAGTTTCAGAACACAACAATATATATTTTTCCAAAAATCGGACAAAACGTTCTCAATAGATTAGTTGGGACACACAATAGAGAGAGCATTTCAGTACACCTCAAAAAAATGAAACCTGGACGGGTATCCTTCATCTCGAGGGGACGCAAGTTCGATTCTTGCTTTCATTATGTGAGTATGTGTTGGACATGTGATCTTTAAATTTTATTATCATCAATACACCTAAACGGTATAGTTCAACCCCACCCCAGCCCATTAGATGTCCCTTCACCTCACCTTCAATTTGATACCTCACTCGACCCCATTGGTCCATTAGGGGCTCTCCTAGCTCCAAAAAGGCTATTTTCATACCCTTTTGGCCGCCGCGCATGCGCAGAATCACCCTAATTCAACCCCACACCCAGCCCATCAAATGCCCCTTCACCTCACCTTCACTTTGATACCTCACTCGACTCCATCGGACCATTTTATCTAGGGACTACTTTTTCTCCGCGGAAGCTTTTTCCCGAGACCGGGATGAATACATTCTTGCACTCACTTACACCATCCATACCTCCCACCACACGACACAAAAACTGGCCGCCATCTTGTACCCACACTCACGACACAAAAACTGGCCGCCATCTTGTACCCACCTCCTCGCCCACCACACACGACACAAAAACTGGCCGCCATCTTGTACCCACACCACACGACACAAAAACTGGCCGCCATCTTGTACCCACACCTCCCACGACACAAAAACTGGCCGCCATCTTGTACCCACACCACACGACACAAAAACTGGCCGCCATCTTGTACCCACACCACACACGACACAAAAACTGGCCGCCATCTTGTACCCACACCACACACGACACAAAAACTGGCCGCCATCTTGTACCCACCTCCCACCACATCACGACACAAAAACGGGCCGCCATCTTGTACCCACACCACACACGACACAAAAACCGGCCGCCATCTTGTACCCACACTCACACACGACACAAAAACTGGCCGCCATCTTGGTCCCACCTCCCAACGACACAAAAACTGGCCGCCATCTTGTACCCACACTCACACACGACACAAAAACTGGCCGCCATCTTGGTCCCACCTCCCAACGACACAAAAACTGGCTGCCATCTTGTACCCACACTCACACACGACACAAAAACGGGCCGCCATCTTGTACCCACACCTCCCACGACACAAAAACTGGCCGCCATCTTGTACCCACACCACACGACACAAAAACTGGCCGCCATCTTGTACCCACACCACACACGACACAAAAACTGGCCGCCATCTTGGTCCCACCTCCCACCACACACAGACCACGCCTCCCACCCCCCACCAGCCAATCACAAACACGCTTACATACCACCAATTGTGACGTCATAGTTACATCCGGGGGAAAACTGCGTCAATTTGCGCGCTACCTACTACTCTTGTAATTGTATAATAACACTGATTCATGCCCCTTTTTCTCGAAATGCCATAACTGGGTTATTTCGAAAAACTTGCCTTTTCGAACGATAACATTGAGAAATTCAAGATACATCAACCAAATTACTTAAATTAATTATTACTTAGTTCTCGACAATTCGAGAGTAGTAATTCCGAAGATATTTGGGCATTATATTACATTACCAGTATATCAATTATGATAGCTCCTACTTCGGAATCGTGGAATAACCTAAAAAAAAAGCAATCTAGTCTATATGCACCGTACACAATCCATTATGTAATGACTTCGCATCCATCGCTTTCCGTACAAACGCCAAAACTAGTTTTCTTCTTTAAAATCATTCAAAGTAAGTTCTCTCGCCTTCTAATAGAAGTTACAGAAGAAAAAAGACTTGGTATTACAAACTACTTATTCAATAGTCCCAAAGTGCATATCCGATATTTCGAAATACCACTGTATTTTTTTTATTTTTGTAGTTCAAACAATAAAATGGTCGTTTATCGGTAGCATTGCAGAAGCAGCAGTTCATAAAACCAGTCTTTGAACAACCAATATCGGAAGTTCGAATTTCAAGATCGAATAAACTCCCAACAGTGGTAGTTCGAACTACTTTCTCTTACATAGTAGAATGGGATACTTTCTTACCTGTAACTGTACTATAAGTAATACGTAATCCTAGTGGAATACAAATACGTGAATAAACTTAAAAGTTGAGTTGATACTTCAAATTTATCAGATATGGCCACCACAGACTTGACTTTATGCTATGTTCATATATTGGTGCAGAAAATCATGAATAAGAATTCATCGCACTTTCCCAGAACGACCGCCTACAATTTTTTTAGCCAATGAAATACAAACTATATATAAACACATTATTTATGAAGCTATTCAGAGAGTATATATCCACCCCGATAAATGACATTTTTTTCCTTTTTGTGTTTTTATTACGAATTGAAGCATCACTAAAAAGGCGTGTAACGTGTGACGCCTGTATCACCATGGTTTCTATATGGAACATAACAATACACATAGTATCCATACGTAAGTGTGTATCTTGGATAGCTGTTTACTAAATGTATAGAAAAACTTCACCCCTGAGATTGATAAAAATACTTCCACAGCCTAGCTTCACTGTCAAGGATTCTAATTAAAAACTACATCTAAAAAGGATTCTTCTTCTGATAAATGACTTTTCATGCAATTTTGGTTTTATACAGTGGACAAAAACGACTCACTTTATCGAAGTGTCTTTTCAAACTACCACAGTATCTGACAATAAGTTCACTTCCATTGAGTTCGTTTATGAAAAGGATTAACTAAAATCAAGTCAACCGGCAGACATATTTCCGAGTGCTTGATTGAACATCACATCACATATAGTGGAGGTCGTCTTTTGTAATTTGGTTTGGTGTAATCATTTGGTGTTGTAATCATTTTGTCCGAGCCAGATTGAACCAGTCTGTATCTATATGCGTCACATTTTACACAGGGTCTAGCAAATGATGATACTAGTAGGCGAGATATGCCTTCTGGGATATTACTCCCCAATAAAGGGCAGTTACCATTGTCGAGATTTTAATCATCTCTCTTTTCGCAGAATCGACTCGAGAGAAGCCCTTTTCATCTTTACAGATGTATAGGTTTAAATATGATGTCGCTCTTGGACTATCTCTGATTTCCTTCAAATCCAATGAAAGCGGATATATTTCCTTCTAGGCGTCACCTTTATAGGGAGTATCCACTGCAAGAAAATCATCTGTATAGCCTTTATGCATAAGAAAATATATTTTTTTGTCATTTGGAAAGTGTTCGTATAACAGTATCTTCGCTGTTTTGGGACCACACTACCTCAGTTTGGCACAGACTCTAGTGCTGAAAACCGGTCGAAGCACATTCGAGAACAGAACAAGCGACCCCCACAGCATGTTATACGACGACTTTCCAAATGACAAAAAATATCTTCCTATGTATTCAGCTATGGGAGATGTTCATTAAGGTCATCAGAAGGGGTACTGTATGTTCGCTTTCAAGACTACCGCTCTGCTACCTCCTACGAATGGGAGGTCCGTTGACCGAGTGGTTTAGATCGTCGACATACAGTGCTGGCGATTGGGTGCCTTGCTCTGGGGGTCACTAGATCGGATCCCGCATGGGGCTCGACCGGTTTTCAGCACTGGAGCCTGTGCTATACTGAGATAGTGTGGTCACAAAATAGCGGATATACTGTTATACGAACACTTTCTAAATGACAAAAATATCTTCTTATGTATAAAGGCTGTACAAACGATTTTCTGCCTCTCGTTGACTACTTCTGTCTTTCAAGTAACTGGGATTTGCAGCAGTATCACTAATTTATCATGTTTAGGGAAACGTTTAGTGACTATGGGTTAAATAGCGTTGCAATGAACCACGGCAAAACACTGGATGGCGAGCGTGATGAATTCATTGGGTCTGGATGGAAGCTTGCTGAGATTCAAGGTCTTGAGTCGATCGCTATTTCCGTTAACTTGAGTCGTATTGCATTTTCTGCATTAATCACTCATGTCATCACAGCCCCCGGGCTAGCGTATTCCGCTTAAACTGGTGCTAGGGGCCGTGTGGTTACTTCATGGTTCCACATGAACATTTGCTCATCCGCAATAACAGCGCGGCGGATATAGCAAGGCTAATTCCTATAATCGTCCGTACTCTAGTCTGAATGCAGGATGCCGTGGGAGGCTTCCTGTGAAGTCAAATGTTTGCTTTTTAGGCGCCAGACATCTAAAACTTTTGTCGATCTACAACTTATCATGTCGTTATAACGACTTATTATATTGTTATAACGACTTATTAAGTCGTTAGAATGAATTAATTCACCATTTTTATGCCATTGTTTTTGTATCTGAGTACAACTTGGCAGCTGTGCAGCAACTACTAATGACACAATTGTAACATTAGCAGTTGTCAAGTCGCCAGCTAATGTCACAACTGCGTTGCATCAATAGCAGACGACTCTGTCATTAACAAAAAGTTAAGGCGAGCATGGACGCTTATTTTCACAAATGGGAACCAGTAATTATTTGAGGCCAAACTATATCACACATGATGTATGACCAAATCTTTGACATGTTCACTAATCAAAGTATGGCTTGATGTCATCTTTTCTGCACTTTGCCGCCAGGGTTCGCTGTTCTAAAGGAAGAATTGTGATTTCAGCGAATACCAAGTGGAGCTGGCGTCAGATCCGACACATAGTAGTTAGGGCTCCGTCCTCCATAAGGAAGTTAGTACATGTATGCTGTTAATATATAGTATTAAAAGAAACAGCCTGAAACGTTCGTATGTCTGTCCGTATGTCTGTCACATTCCGTCCATCCATGGATCCTTCTGTACAGGCGTGCAGTTTTGCTGGCTGAGAGGGTGTGGCGGCGTACTGGGGAGGCAGAACTAATTCCTCGCCAGACAGTACCGGCCAGGTGCACAATTACCAGGTCGTACTAATTCAGCACCATGCCTGGAGGGGTAGGTCCGAAAGTGCCAGTCAGTACTAATTCAGCACCAGTCAGGGCCGGGTAGGATCGAAACTAACAGGCAGTACTAATACAGCACCGAACAGGACCGGATAGTTCCGAAACTGCCAGACATTACTAAGTCAGCACCGAGCAGTATCGGGTAGGTCGGGAACTGTGCCAAGACTGAATCAGGCACACCTTGAGGGAAGGTTGGTCCATATATCGGGAAGGTTGAGCCCTACATCCCTAGACTCGCTCCAATGACGTTCCGTGCGTACGGGGCTCTCAGCTAGGCTCCTCTCACCTCTTATCGTCTCCAAGCAGATAAAGCTGTGCATCCCGCCTTGCTCGCATCAGCCCATCTTCCACCATTGTTCCAGCCACCCCCTCTTTGCTCCCCAGGCAGAAAACCTGCAGGCATGGACAGGAGTCATGGATGAACGGATCGAGAGCCCGTTTAATAGTAGAGATTCAATTAAATGCAGCGCAGTGCAGATGTGAGCTGTGACAGACAAACATACGGACATTTCAGATCAGGGGCAGGGGAGAGGATAACCTGCAAAGATAGCTGAGACAAATATTAAGGAATACGATGGGGTATTCAGCATGTGAATCGCATAGCTCAGACAGAAGGTCTAAGAATAATACTGAGAAATATATACATACAGTCAACAATATAAAGGATACACAGTTCCGTGGTGCGTGAGGGGCAGCCTGGTTGCTGACCCCTTCTAGTAAGTCCCTCGGGGCAGCCTGGATGCTGGACTCGTACGTATGGTACGTCGTTGGAGCGAGTCTATGAATGTAGCGCTCAAACTTCCCTCAAGTCGCTGAAGCAAGTCTACGGATGTAGGGCTCAATCTTCCCTCAAGTTGTTGCCTGTTGCTGGAACAGTTCCGGGCGTAACCAGTACTGCTCGGTGCTGAATTAATACAGACACGTCGCCATTTCCGACCCACCAAATCGAAATTTTCTTCTGTTTCAAATAGAAAGGGTTTGATTGGCAATTGCCTATAGAATTTATAGAAGTAACTGAGGGTGGTGATGAACTGAACTGTAGGGAATATAAGATTACATTTCTTAATGAGAGGTGTCGGTTCCGACCCACTGTCGCCAGTTCCGTTCCAGCCTCTTTTGGCATTGACCTCTGACCCAGCTATATACAAGTGTGATCGCCAACATGCGATGGACAAAATAGGGTCCAAGCTAAATATTTTGTTTTGCATGTCTTCTTCTCATAAGTGTACATTTGGCGTTAAAGAATGCGGGTTGGGGCTGATCATTTCGGCAAGATAGATACTGCCGAAACACTGAAATATCTCCGATGACTTAGAAGCGTATACTCACTGGAAAACCTGTTAAATCGCTGGTAGTTTTTTTACCGCTGAATAACAGATTAAAGAAAAGCAATGCGAGTCAACACTCCAGTTATGAATTTATGTTGTGAACGCTGTGTTTTGCACGACCTTTCCAGGCCATGGTACGACCCAGCTTGGCCATCCATTGATGATGGTGGTTCAGAACTGGCGCCGTCAGTGTTGTCAACGATGGAGCGGGTAGCCTTTAGAGTGACACTCGAGTGAATAAATTTATAACAGATACGTAGTACCATATGATAGTTATATGTGAGAAACAAAACATCAACACTTTGATCGGAAGCGCCAGCAGACGAAGGTGCTTTTTCATGACGGCGGGTCATGGTGTTTGTCCTTAGACCGATGTAGTCCTGCGTGCGGCGTAGGTCTATAAAACTATCTCCTAACAAAACCAATGAATGCATAATACAATTTAACATGATTGAAAACTTGATAAACTCGTTCGAATGCACCAAATATTTTAAGAGTTTTGGGAAATAGGTCGGAACTGGCACTGAATCGGAACTGGCGACGTGACTGTACTACCTGGCCTGAATTAGTACGGCCTGGAAATTCTGGTCCTGTTCGGTATTGCTTGGTGAGAAATTAGTACTTCCCCCGCAGTACTCCCTCTCCACCCCCGCAGCAAGCAACACAGAGAGAAATGAAGTCAACTTATATTCTAATTCGTACCTCAAACGAATACAAATTATTTACAAACTAACACGAACGCTCTCTTTCATTATATAGGAGCAGGTCGTTAGCGATGCTGCATTCGACCGATAAAGAAAGAAGGACAGCTGAGATAATATAAACTATGCATAATACGCATGTATAATGAACTTTTCATTCTCAAAGTCCCAAATTAAGAGACACGGAATTTCTTGTTTTAAATCATCGTCTGCCCGGGCCCGCAACCGAACGTCCTCATGTCTAATTTCTTCCCGAAAGTAGAATGAAATAATCGGCAATTGCTATATAAAATGAATATTCGTTAGTCATATTTGCACCCAGTATACCTGCAACGACCGCTTTCTGAACAGACCACCTGTTTGTTAGGCAGCAAAATGTGTCAAAACCCGTCACCTTCGAAAAACTGGTGCACCACCATGAGTTCCAGGAGGTTACTGGCCCACGGCCGAATACGTATTCCCACTCACAAGCCGCAGCGGCTTCTTGGCTCTGAGTCGATACATGTGTGTACGTCACATTTACGCCCAGGGGCTCTGGTATTTGCGTGTGCATGCTCTCTTGAACAATCAAACAGAAATGAAAACGCACCGATTGAAATTAATAAAAAAGTCTTACCGCTGACTTAATATACAGGTAGAAATATTTAATCTACATACAGTACGTGCAACGACAAAAAATATAAATTATCCAGCATCTAATTTTACTGAGATCATGTGCCTCTAAACTTCAGAACCAGACAAGCATTTTATATTGTTCCCGAACATGAAATTACGTTCTGGACTGGAAAATTTTATGACGTCACGTACGTATGATTCCCATATTAAGTTAGCAGAGAAATTAGAGGTCAAAAAGCTGCCGAAGGCCATTTGAGGACAACTAGCGTACCGTACGCCTTTTAGATGCCACTATGTGGCGTTCCGCTCTGGCACACGATGAATCGGGGGAACCATCCAATTATTATAGTGATCACTCACCCGGCATTTCACTGAATTAAAACGCCTAAGTTCATGAAAGGCAAAATAGGTCTGATGTGAACTTGTATCAGTTCTGGCTCTGAGCCGATGTATCTGATCATATTGATATCCAGTATTCTCCGGCTCTGCAGCCCACATTTTAACCAGTATTCATTCGACTCTGCAGCCCACATTTTAACCAGTATTCATTCGGCTCTGTAGCCGTATTAGTATCCATATTCATTATCTCCCTGATCATATTATATCCAGTATTCTTCGGATCTGCAGCCAATTAGTACCTGTAATATCCGGGGCCAGTATTAATCGGCTCTACAGCCATCTTAGTAGCATATTAGTAGCCATTACCGTCATTTGGGGTTTCAAATGTGTCACTTGTTGTCTGTTAGAATAACAGAATAATGATAGAAAAGGAAATTCTGAAGCCAACCAGACCGATGCAAAAATAAAAATCAAAATGACGACATATTAGTAAATTATGGAGCCGAAGTCAGAATAATGATTCTTGAATAAAACATTCAGAAATCGAAGAGACGACAATCAGTCCAGTGCTTCGTCAATTTGATTTATTTAGTTCATAACCGTACGTATAATCGGAGGAGGCAAGGCGGACATAGGTTTACGTTAGGTATAGCAGAACTCGGCCAACACTGAAGTGTGCTGCCCGCACTACTGAACTTTATCACGTCACCAATACTTCACTCACTGTCGACACGTAGACAGTCTCTCAGTCACCTGGCTAACAAAAAATTACGCCACCAAGGCGTTCATAACATGCCACCAAGGCTTACACATGATATACCACCAAGGCTTCCACAAATACCACCAGGCTGAACGCCAGAAGAAAACTCCTACTGTACTCTCTAGTACTCATTGAACGCACATCAGTCATGTCAGTAACTCAGATTTCGAATGAAAATCACGTATAAAGTGAGCGTCACTATTAAGAGAGCTACCGCTGCTTGAATCCTGTAACACGGAATAGGGTGATTATACAGCAATATTTAAAACAAAAGAAGGAACATTTTTTTAGGACATTTTCCCTGTGAATATATATTTAATATATGTATATTCAGAAACAGACACACTGAAGATACTTCCCTGGCGTTTTTATCAGTGCGAATAGCAGTGTATATTCTACCTCCCTATATAGGTTTATAAGGTTACGGAGAAGCTAAATCTTGAGGCTGTAAACAGCTTAGAAATTGCTCGTTGGCGCTTTCGACACGTAGACAGTCTCTCAGCCACCTGGCTAACAATAAAATACGCCACCGAGGCGTTCATAACATGCCACCAAGGCCTCCACAAATTCTGGCCACCAAGGCTGAACACCGGAAGAAAACTCCTCTATTGTACTCTCTAGCACTCATTGAACGCACGTCAGTAACTCTGTTTTCGAATGAAAAATGACGTATAAAGTGAGCTTCACGATTAAGAGAGTTACCGCTGCTTGAATCCTGTAACGCGGAATAAGGTGATTATACAGCAATATTTAAAATAGAATAAACAGTTTTTAGGACATTTTTCCTTTATCAGTGCGAATAGCAGTGTCTATTCTACCTCCCTATATAGGTTTTATGAGGTTACGGAGGAGCTAAATCTTGCTGCAGTAAACAGCTTAGAAATTGCCCACTGGCGGAACAAAAGCCATTAAATCTTGCGCATTTTCTCAACAGAATGTGATAAAAGTTACGTATAATTTAAGGAGCATGGAAAGCGTTGAACTGCCTCAAAATTTCCCATAACAGTCGGGAATTGAGAGCAAATAGCATTTTCTTCTGTAGGATATTGTTACTGTAACAATTCTTCATTCTGTTCACTTTGACTCAGAAAAAACAAATGAATAATAAACAATACTTGCAACTGAGAATCATTGACATAGATCCTCTTCAAGGAAGCCGCCATTGTATCTATACATAAACCAACCAGCACATATTGCTGTGTGTGAATTACAGCTTTTGTTAGGCATATCCTGGAAATTGAATGATTTTACTGAGACCACCGGCCGGAAAACAAAGGAACAATGAACATAAACCCAAGCCCAGAGGTTTTGTCTGTTCTATTCATTTAACATGTTTAAAACAACATGTTTGAGACAATGCAAATGCTCAGCTCATTGTTAGCTGTATGTCTTAGAGGGGAAACTCAATTACAACACCCCGTGTGCCAAAAACTGGTAACATTCGATTACCCTGGCCTTTAAAGATCCCATCTAGTATGACATTTACATGCTCCTTTTCCTTTCCATTGAACTACATTCTAATACTCCGTTCGCAAAACTGTTTGCTTAACCATGCATGTTCATATTCATATTAAGCGTCTGTCAAAATTTGATCTGAAAATTCTGTTCGTTCAAAAAGTCGTGTATATAATATTCAATTGCTCAATTATATACAACAAAACAGAACAATACTTATCTCTGAGATTCTCATCTCTTTTCCTGCAAGTGCTACTGTATTCTGTGTTAATACTCATCAGTACGCTCCTTGGAAAGCGTGTTCACCTGGACCTGGTACTTGAATTACCACGTCTGGGTAGCAGAACCTCAGAAGGAAAGGCATGCGCCGATGTATCGTGCATTGACAGCAACGAGGGTTGGGTTCCGGATACTAAGGAAAGTTTAAACGCCGATAGTTGAGCGAATTGGATGCTCCGAGAAAGGAGCTGGTTTGGCTTTCCGTGTGTAGTCAGCAGACTTCACAAACTTGCAAAGCGTCTCCATTCTCGAACGCACACATGTACACTGCAAAAAGTGGTTATATGTTTAACGTTTCATTTTGAGATGGGTAACATGTGAGATGCTTCATAATGCTACATGTTTCACCCTGTTTTCCCATGAAAACATGTTTCAAAGACGTGAGAATACAGCTATTCGAGGGTTGTGACATGTTTCAATCGCGTTGCCGTTTCACTATAATGACCCGAATAGCTGTTTGAAACATCAAAGCCGAAACACGTACAACCGAGTCGCAAAAGCGACATGTCTCAAGGAAGACAGTATAAAAGACGGGTAGTGTTATCTGGTGCATGGGAGCACTGGCTTCCAAAAAATTATTTCTGGTCTTTAGCCATCGTGAATATATCTGTCGGTATTGGGAATAAACAGACCGACCAATTTAACTGAATTACTTGCATCGTAATATGACTCTTTCAGGCCTAGGGTATTTGACTGTTTGAAGCCTGCCAAGGCCTGGGAAGAGACGCCTCCTCCCCGCTAAATATTTGTTCACTCCTTGATTCTAAAAGCCCCCAAAATATATCTTGGAGTCCGCTCTGCTAGAAATTGCAAAAATCAAAAACGTTCAATCCTTGAACACTTCGCAGTTACGTCATATTCTAAATATGACTTTTTGGTCGATTTTCCGGTCAGATTTTCCATTTTGTTTATTTGTGCCAGGTTCTCCGAAGTAAACTACATAGTATATTAGGGAAGAATTATCTGATGTGAAATAAAATCGCTCATGGGCTCTTTTATCTACAAAAAAAAAAAAATCGAAGAAAAAGGTAAAACACCACTTTTCTGGTACCCTACATGATCGCCATTTTAAAGGAGGTGTTCGGTTTGACCGTATTTCTAAAGGATCGCCACTTTAAAGGAGGTGTTCGGTTTGACCATATTTTTTTCCTTAGTGTGTTGCGTTTATAAACCGAAAATATAATTTCACCTCGTTCACCTGAAAAGTTATTAGCTCGAGAGAGAAAATACAGAATTTTCATATTCTCAATTTTCGACTGAGAAGAGACTTGTCAAAAAAATATTACGAGTATTAGAAAATAAGCATTTGTTTGTTTTTGCAATTTTTGGCGATATTCTTGAAGGGAATTCCCTTCATATATAAAATATGACACCTTTAACCAAAACGAGCCCTACATATCGAAATACGGTGCGTTTGATCCAAAATGATACTGAAAAATCGTTTTGATTAAAGGTGTCATATTTTCATAATACTGAAATATGTCAAAATGCTTGTAATGCTCTGAAAGGGTGTCGTTCACCGCCATTCAGCACATGATTCCTCAAGCCGATAATTGTAAACAGCTGCTTGGCCGAATGGTTACAGTGTCGGACTACAGATTAAAAGAAACGCAACATTTTGGTTCGAATCCCCAAATCCCTGAAAAAATATTTTCCTTTTTTCCTTTTTTCTCCCATCTTCAGTTTGGACTTTAAAGTGCAAAAGTGACGTGAAATGAAAGACAGCGAACCCCTAACGCACATAATCGCTTATTTTCTTATAATTCGTGAATAGAATTGCAAACAAACAACTCCACACACAGAGTCAGACCACTTGTTCAGTGTTTGAATATTCTGACGATCCAGCAGAGCAAAAAAATAATTGTTACACATACATCATTTCGTCTTAGGGCAGCGGAAAGTTTTAACTATGAATTGAAAAGTTATAAGGTTGAACTTGTCTTATATCAAGGCCTTTATTAAGGAAATGACCCTCAACAAGTGGTGACGCTTGCTTTCTCAAGTGATAATGCATGTGCCAATATGTTTCTTTTTGGTTTTTGCAGTTATTTCCTTAATTATTGTTCGCTGAACTTTTGGCAGTGATTATTTTTTTTTCAGTTTTCGAGTCGGTTTATATATTAATGTAAATGATTATTGTTCGTAAATATCTGGGTCGTTCATGAAAATACTAATGGTAACGGTATGAGAATATGAACCAGAATTTCCCATTAGACTGGCCTCGCCTGTCTGACAAAGAGTTGGGGAATACCTGAGCATTACGTCACAATTTACCGGCCGGCTCGGAGCGAGACAATAGAGCAACAGAGAGCGACTCTGAAGGGAAAAATATCCATCTAAAGCGAACACCTCCTTTGCCAATGATTCATCCCCCCAAAATACACAGCTGTGTCGCTATAAAAAAGAGTGACACTGACGGGGCATCATTGAGGGCTCGCGTTGGGAGAAACAACAACTGTGTTCTTTGTGTGACCAGAGCTACATCCAGTATTTTAAATGTGTGTAGCGCATCAGGATATTTTCTGGAAAATACGATTGCATATACGATTACAGCCTTGCGCGGGATTCGGTCATTGTATGACACAAATGACACTAAACCATGCAGGCATCTTCACATTTCAAGTTAACTTCTACACTACTGTTTCGTCATTTACCTTGACTTATTGAATAGAGTAAATTTGATGTCAGCCTGTGAGATTTCCAAATATGACAAGTGGCTGTTGTATTGATGTTAATTTCTTTCGAATAGTCAATCAAAATTAAATTTTAAAGAGGTCATACATTGCACTCCTCCTAATATGGATCACCGAATATTTATAGAGCTATGACATCATCAAACTCATATTCTGATCAGATATTGTGTTCATATGTTCAGCCAAGGCAACACGTGTGGTGTTCGAATTGGATATGCGAAGATGAAACCAGGAGGAGAGAGGGTATATTATTTTTTATCTTGTTGGTGTGTAAAACAATTTCCCCCCTTCCTCCCTGACTGTGACCACTGTTGCGGCAACTCGAGACGAGTCCAGGACTCTGTTATCTTAATAATCATCTGCGATCCGTATTCCATTTCCCGAAACGGAATGGAATTTCAACGACGCTCACTCGGAGATATTTACCGTGAGCAGATGAATGAATGATAGAATCATTTTCAAGTTACAGACATTCATGTATCTAAGTCAGTAAATATGGTCAATATCTGTATGCAACATAGTACCCCTGTTGAGAGCTGCTTCCTGTGTGCTGGATTAGGCTGTGTCATGTCAACAGACCGATGTGGCAACTTGAGTAAATTATTATTTTGGTTAATATCTGAATGTAAATGTACCATTTGGTGTAAATCTGTGATCTAGTTCACCAAAACATGAGCACATTATTGTCATGAACAATTTGCACTCCATGATAAATGGGTTCACATCAGGAATTATGATGTACCGAACATATATCTGTCTGGAATGATCACATTCAGTGTTAACTTGAGGAGCAAGCTTGTCTATTGTATATGTTCCTGTCTGTAGCCTATCGCTATTGTTGGTTTACACCCGAGTTGGACTTCCATCGAAGATAAGAGAATAAAAACTGATGCAAGCTGAATTTAATAAACGATTCGTGTATTTCTGTTTCTTTCACAGGCGATCTGGCGATCTGATGAAACATGTAATGGGAGATAGACTATTTTGAATCACTTCCAAGTTTGAGACATGTTCGGACACTTTTCGGTTGCGACATGTCCCAAAAGTTGGGACAAAGTCATGTTTAAGCTTAGACGTTTCATTTTGAAACATGTAGTCGGCCGTAACATGTTTCAGATTGACAGATGTACATACAACACATGTTTCACTGTGCAGGATGTCACATGTTTCAAACGGACACATAATTAACGACGACATGTCCATATTGAGACATCATTAACACATATGAGGATGACACGTGTTTCAAATTGAAACATGAAGCCGTTTCTAAATGAAATATGTACGTACTCACATGTCCCAAAAGTTGGGACAAAATCATGTTTCATTTTGAGACGTTAAACATGTCGCCAATTTTTACAGTGGTTGATTAATCCAGCCCATTGTCTATAGCTGAGATATGATAGAACTGCTTCTTGATTCCAGCTCTTTGTCAAATATACTGTTTGTCTTTCTTCTTCAAACTACCGGCTGAAATTCCGGCGATTGAAAAGCTTAAGATTCTGTCTCAGTTCAGAAACTTGCTGTCGAAATCGTTCTCCGGGTTCTTGATCAGCGCGGTTCCAGTTAGTCTTGTTGAATGATTTGGTGATGCAATATACGGCAGTAAATACGAGCATGAATGCAATGCTAAACCTCGAATGACCAGCAGACACGTTTATCGTCTTAACCCTACCTGGCCTGGTGGGAATGGGAAGGGGAGGGGGGAGGGCACTTTCCGCTCCCTCCCAGTTGGTTTTTTGCTCGTATCTCCGGGAAAAAAATTGAGAGCTGAAACTTCTTGACTTTTTAGATTATCGTATTGGGGTCATTTTGAGCCTATTTGCATGACCCCCCGAGCAGAAGATCATGGGTAAATTCAAAATGGCGGCCATGTGGGTACCAGAAAAGTTATATTTTCGTCATATTTCTTCAAAATTTTTGCTTTTCTATATGGAAAAGTGGGTAAAATCTATTTTATTTCATATCAGATTATTATTCATTAATTTATTATGCGGTTTTTGCGAAGAAAAAACAGAAATAAAATATTCGAAAATTCTGACCAAAATATGGCTCAAAAATGCTCTTTTTGAAAATGACGTCACAGTGACGTCATCATGGCGGCCATCTTGGATTTTTGTTACAGTTTCAGTCCTCAAGCCTTAGCGAAAGCGAAAATATATTAGGGGGGCACTTTCCGGCCCCCCAGGCTGCGGTACACCCCAAATCGCCCAGGCCAGATAGGGTTAAATAAACCGATACCCCGCGTACTCCCAAGCTGAACACTATTCCCTGTTTGTACAACTATAACAACACGCACAAAACCCACTTACAAACATAATCGACTAAAACACGCAACGATACTACAACCACAACGCAGAACTGAATGTACCCTAAAACCACAGGCGGTCCGACGAACGTAACTCACTCGAGCTTTCGTATCGTCAATAAATATATATATATAAGGTAGTTCATAATCCCAGCGCCGTAGGGGGGGGACCTAAAGGTACACTGTAAATCCCAAAATCAATTAGCAAAATTATTAAAAGTAGACCTCTTAGCAGATAAACCAGTCAAGGTAAAACCATTTGTCGCACGAAGGGAGCAGTACAAAGGTGTAATCTATGGAATCGACCTCAGTGTCAAATTAGATGACATTTTCTCCATTCTTTCAAAACAAAATATCGTACACGCTAAAAGAATGCAAAAGAACAAACAGGAAACGACCAGCTTATGTTAGTATTCAAGGGAACAAAATTGCCGGATTCTGTCCGGCTATGGTTTCATAACATTATAGTTAAACCTTTTTATGACACACCGAAACGATGTTTTAAATGCCAGAAATATGGGCATTTTTCAAAATTTTGTAAATCCAAAGTTGTATGTGCGAAATGCTCCGGAAATCATAATTGCGAAGAATGTACTGAAACAGAAGTAACATGTGTAAATTGCAAAGGCAACCATTCAGCGGCTTACAAAGGTTGTATAGCTTTCAAATGGGCAAAACGAGTTGAATTCATTAAAGCAGACAAAGGGATTTCTTACGCCGAAGCTGTAAAAGAAACTAGAATGAATAGAAAAATCAGTATAGAAATGACCACAGCTCTACACAAAGCAAATGCCACTGAGACAATAGTCACAGCCGTGAACACAAATCAGGTGATACAATGGAGACTGAAAACAATGATCAAGAAACAGAGACAAAGAATCTAACCAAACTTGATCTTCTGGGCTTTATAAACATTGTGTTAAACTCAGTTATTAATCCCCTTCAACCAAAGCTAAACAAGACTGACATGATAGTAAAAATTGCGCGGGACTTCCTTAATTGGGAGTTTAGCTCGGATGAAATTATTAACTGGAGGAAAAATCCGAAATACGACAAGAAAACATCCACACTCAAAGAAAAGTCTGTTCCGGTTCTCAACTTAACAACGTAAGAAATCCACTTGCGAATGCAATATAGCAGGCACAAAATGAGAGATATAATTAATACAACAGTCAACAAAAAACAATTATCAATACTTCAATGGAATGCCCGAAGCATCGGGAAAAACGGGGACAATCTTAAAATCTTAGTAAATGAGGAAAAAATGAATTTGTAATAAACGGATATAAGCCGTACAGATCAGATAGACTTACAGGTGCTCTAGGGGAGGAACCTCATATTAATAAAGGTAGACCTGATTCACACAGAACTAGATAAAAGCCCTATCAGTGACGATCTCGAATGGTACGCTATTCAGGTCTTCTTTAATAACAAACCTATTAGCATCATTAATTTATATGCCCCAGGAAGTTTAAAGAAAATATCTCAACTAGAACTAGACAACATCACAAAGAATTTTAACTCCCCTATTATCATATTAGTGGTGATTACAACAGTCATAACTCAATTTTGGACGACAACTGCCACAAGACAGATGAAAAAGGCCAAGAAGTCGAAACATGGCTTCACCAAAACAGCCTATGCTATTTGAATAATGGCAACGGGACACGAATTGACATGAACACAGGTAAACTCTCTGCAATAGATTTAACTATCATCTCCCCTGATCTAGCCGTAAAATTCGAATGGGAAGTGATTCCTGACACCCTTGACAGTGATCATTTGGCTATTCTGACGAACATTAGTATCAAACCGGACTCTGAAAAGACAGGCACACCTCCCAAACTTCAGTACTCTAAAGCTGACTGGAAAAGCTTCCAGATAGACTGTCAAATCTTAAATCATGACGACATATACAATAACGACATAGAGACGTTCAACGAAAATTTAACAAGTTTACTACTAAACATAGCACAAAAACATATTCCGATATCACACCAACGCCACCACAAAAACCCAGTACCCTGGTGGAATCCAGAGTGTGCGAGGAATATCGCGGCCAAAAAGAAAGCACTTAAAATATAAAAAAAATGTCGGCTCCGAAGTGATCATGCAGACTACAAGGAACTTAAAATTATAGCTGAAAAAAGTGTCAAAGAAGTCAAATCAAAATGCTGGGAAGATTTGTGCAACACTTTAGACACGAACACCAATTCAAAAAAAGTATGGAACAAAATAAAAAATATACAAGGAAAGGTAACAAACACAGTTCCTGTACTGAACAAAACTAAAAAAAGGAACAAAGAAAAGGCAGAACACCTCGCCGAATCATTCGCTTCAAACAGCAGCGATAGCAACCTGAAACCAGAATTCAGAAAGATTAAGGAAGAGACAACGATAGAAAATGACTTAGACGACCATGTAGAAAACTATCTCAATGCAGACTTCAACATTAATGAATACCGAAAAGCTATACACTGTAAAAAAGAGAGCTCCCCTGGTGAAAACAAACTAGGATACCGGTACACAATCTTTACACACATACCTAATTGAACTCAAGAACTAATTTTGAAACTGATCAATGTCAGCTGACAGACCAAACAACTTCCAAGTAAATGTAAATCATCTATCGTTATCCCAATCTCAAAACCAGGTAAAGATCCATCAGACAGCAAGTCATACCGCCCGATATCGCTCACCTCGAATCTATGCAAAATAAAGGAAACCATGGTAAAAAATAAGCTGGAATTTCACATGGAAAGTAACAACTTACTAAACAAAACTCAAAGCGGTTTTCGTAAGCACAGAAGTACGTTGGACCATATAGCCAGATTACAACACTCAATAAAAAAGGGAAATGCCAAACATCAATACACACTAGGTATCTTCCTAGACATAGAAAAAGCATTTGACCTGATATGGCAGGACGGCATAATTATCCAATTAAGTAAACTAGGAATTAAGGGAAGAATTCAACACCGGATAACAAAACTTCCTATACAACAGAAACTTTAAAGTTCGCATAGGAAACAGTCTATCCACAGACCATCAACTGGAAAACGGTACCCCACAGGGCAGTGTCATAAACCCCACCCTTTTTAACACCCTGATTAATGGCATGGCTAACGAAATTGACACAAAACATCCTGAAATTGAACAATCCCTTTTTGCTGACCATGCTGCCATGTGAAATTCTGCTGGTTCTATAAAAAAAACTAACAAGTATAATGCAAAAGGTACTTGATACAGTTAGCGGCTGGGTCGATAAATGGGGATTCAAATTTTTAGCTGTCAAAACTACTGGTGTTCTATTTTCAAATAAACAAAACACAGACGTCAGGCCATCACTAGGAGGCCAGAAAATAGAGTTAAAGAATAGTGTCAAATACCTAGGTATGATCTTTGACCGAAAACTCACCTGGAAAGACCACATTGATCAGTTAATTATTCGGTGTAACAAAGACCTGAACCTCATGAGGTGCGTATCCGGTACGAACTGGGGGCCAATAAACATAGCTTAATCAAACTATATCAAACCCTCATAAGATCCAAAATAGACTACGGTTCAATCGCCTACCAATCAGCATGCAAGATCCGTTAAAAAAAATAGACAGCATTCAGCATTCGGCCTTAAGAATAGCCAGATTTCAAAGGAACTGCCTTATGTAGTCTACAAATAGAAACCAACGAAAAACCCTTACATTTAAGACGAGAAGAGCTGTCAATGAAGTATGCAGGGAAGACAATAGCCAAGGGCGATAACCATCCATGTCACAACATTTTTTGGCCCAAAAAGTGAATATGAATATCTAAAAACAAAATGGGGAAAAGACTCCGCGCCACTCGGTTACACGATAGAACGTTTATTTCAAGAACACGACATCCCCATCTCCCGCATCTCTGACACTGACAAGATCAATAGACCGCCATGGCAACTAATCGCACCTCATGTGGACACGAATATACATAGTTACATTACCAAACAGGACAACTCAGAACTCAGTCACTGCTCTCGAATATATCGACACACATTGGAAAAATCACCTGAAAATATATACAGACGGCTCCAAAAACACAAGTCACAATACAGGTTCTGCATTCGTTATCCCAGAACTCGGCATTCACGAAGGCTTCAAACTACCAGGCAATATGTCTGTATACACCAGTGAATTAGTCGCTATAATCAAGGCCCTCGAATGGGTACTTCAAAACAGACCGGTTTCTACCGTTATTCTCAGTGATTCCTTAAGCGGACTGATATCTATAGAGAACTCCAAATCCGACAGCAGACCGGACCTCATACACGAAATAGAAATTTTATGTACACCAATACGCCATTTTAGCTTGGATTCCTACGCACGTGAACGTTAGGGGAAATGAAGTAGCAGATAGGACAGCCAAAGACAGCCACACCAAAACTGCACCTGATGTGCATATAGGACTAGGAACCAAAGAACTGAATTCCATCATTAAAAGCAGAATAGATAGTAAATGGGAAAATGAATCGAACTAAGAAAACCGAGGTAGTTGGCTACATAGTATTCTAGATAAGGGGGGAAAACGGAGCTATGGATTCCAGCTTGACAGTAAACGTGACGACCGCATCATCACAAGATTAAGACTGGGCAAAACAGGACTAAATTCACACCTCTCTATGCTAATAAAAACACGTCACCACTATGCACCTCATGCAACAACGAAGAAGAAACGATAGAACATTTTCTACTCAAATGCCCAAAACATGAACCCTATCGCCGCATACTGGAAAACGAACTCAAAAACTTAAATGTCCCTCTGTCGTTGGCTTCCATATTAAATCCTAAACCTACTCTTATAAACAAGGTATACTCCACCTTACTAGCTTACATCAAATCGACTGACTATTACTCTATCATTTAATATTATATGGTTACACCAAGAAACCAAAGACCAAATTTAAATAAATGTAGCACGCTTAGAGTCAAAATTATTTTACAGGGACGGAAATAAGGGTCAGTGATCAGGAATAACTGATCAAATTTGGACACTAACCAATCAAAAGGCCATAACGATAACATAGACAAAGTCACTGATCAAATTAAAAGCTCCTAATGATGAGCACCGATCAAATTGTGTTCCCTTATTTCCATCCCTTATTAACGAATGTTAACCTTCTGGTTTTCTAGCAGGGGCAGAAGACTGGAGGTTATATCAAACATTCACAATCGGTTTTAATTATAATAATATTATTATTTGTAATATTTACTTACTTATTAATTTATTTATTTATGTAACTAATTAATTATTGCTATTGACCATGCGTGACTTAGATCACGATACTCTCTGACTGTGGCAAAGAATACAACAAAAATAAAAAAGAAACAGAAAACAAGAAACTACAAGCTCTTCTATTCGTTGTAATATAGGCACATCACGATGAAGACCACAGACGGGCAAGACCAGACACAAAAGAGAACACAGATGACGACCAAAATTATTAAACAAAGCCGTGAGTTTCTATTCGTTGTAATATAGGCACATCACGATGAAGACCACAGACGGGCAAGACCAGACACAAAAGAGAACACAGATGACGACCAAAATTATTAAACAAAGCCGTGAGTAACAACACCCCAGAAAGACGTCCTGAACTGACAAAATCAACTATCCACAAGACCAGACGCGCTACGCCCGAGTCGCCCAACTATTTAATGCAGAATATGATCCTTTGACTTTCAAACAATATAGGATGCAGCCTGCCATCCTGTACACCGTTACGCACTCCAAGCAATGTTACATGCACAGATTTCTGGAAGAACCCGCCTATGGTTCTCCCAGTTTTTTTTCTGGACGGCTTTGTGTGTAAGAAGGGGTACAAAAACAAAGGAATCACCCACGCGACTACAATATATAAGAACATTTACCAATAACCTATTGCTGACCGACGAACTTGTACATAGTCAATTCTTCTCTTCTATTTATATCTCATTCCACACTCTGCTTGTTATTTATCTATTTATTTATTTACTTATTTGTTCATTTATTTACTTTTTTTATTTTAAAACATAGCGCGTGTAAACATCACAAATGAAATGAGAAATGTAACGTGAAATTAAAATAAAACATTGAGTTGATGGGCCGCGAAATCCGTATGGAAAGCGGCCCTTAAACTGCAATTTCAATCAATCAATTCCAGCGCAACAACATCACGGAGCTGTGACAGACATACGGACATTTCAGCTATGACAGACATATGGACGTTTCAGGCGATTCTTTTAATAGTATAGATGTTATTTAATCCCGGATTAAATACAGCGCCCTCTGAAGTCAGACAGTGGAACTAATGACTTCACCGTATTCGAATTGGTCCATGTACCGGTACCAAAGATTGATTTCTAACTCCTCATGGATAGGACTACGGAGATATCATATGTACAGGTATTTATATGAGATAATTACTGGTCCCCTGGCTAGGTTACACTGGAATGCACACTGTTAACCGTTAATGTCACAAGTACGATAATGAGAAATTGCAATAGCAAATACTAATGACACAATTGTCATAATTGCGTCATTAGTGGTCGAGAGTCGCCAGCTAGTGCCGCAATTGCGACAATAGCGATTGACTCTCGCCTGGTGACCGTCCCAATATTTCGACAAAATTTTATTCGTCATCTTCAGGATGTCATCCTCATCCTCTAGTCCAATATAATGTGACTGGAATACCTCCTCCTTTAATATGGTAATGTCTACCATGTCCGTATCACAGTCACATAGGCTGCCATCTTGTTTCAAGAGGCAGGGCTTCGGACCTCGGAAATTGTCAAATTGTGACGCAATAATTAATTGACATGATAATTGACCGGTTTGAATGTATCCATACAGCTTAGATCCACAAAATGGCACATTCCAGGCATCTATCGATCTCTCATTAAGCCATAGGCAAATAAGTCTTGTCCGGTCAGCGTAAACAAATTAGGCGGCCTTCTACTTTGGCACATGAAGGGAAGTGACGTAGGCACACACCAACACGTGTAAACGAATCATGTGATACTCTGAGATACGAGGTCTTCTCAAATTATCTGACTAACGCACACGATCTGTGCTCGCTTTTTGGTAATTTTTGAAAGGTAGGGTTCTGTACACGTGCGTTTGTGTACACCATGTGACACGAGGGATCATGTGATTACTTCCCATAATGCTTTAGTGTGAAGCATTTTTGGACGGATTTTCGGTGCTCTGAAAAATGTTTGTTGTCTCCGTGGAACTTTACAAAGAGTAGCTCAGTTGTGTGGGTGGTGTTATTTTGTGCCTTGAAACACGAGCAATTCATTTAAACTGGCGAGTCTGCTTGTCAGTTCTTTATTTTCTCAAAATCTCCTATTTTTCAATGGTCGTTCTGGAAGTAGATTTCTGCACCTGCAATTGACTTCGTTACCAGTGGGACTGTACAGCCCAATCGAACACCCAAATAATAAAAGAAAGGCTGTCAGTCACCCATTGTATTGGACTAATCCTCATCCTGAAGATGACAAATACAATTTTTTCGAAATATTGAGACTGTCACCATGCGTTTACTAAGTTTATTCGGAGTTACTTCGCTTCTGCATTATGCCAAGCTTATCAGTGGATCAACACGATATTGACAACTGCTAATGACATAACAATTCTGTCATTAGTAGTTGCTACACATCTGCTGCTTATAACTGTTCTGTCCATCCTTTAAGTATAGGCCTATAAAGACCAGATTATTATTCGTGTAATGTGTTTAAACTTCATAGTCAGTTGTTCTTGTTAAATATATGCTTGTACCGGTGAGGGCTTTAACGCCTCACCCTTTATAGTTGTTTTTTTAAAGTGAAACTTATCACTCTTGTGTGAATATGATAAAGGTTCAATATGGACCATGATTCTGACCGGAATGGGCCTTTGGATTATGGACGCGGATATTCTCTAATGGACGACGGCTGAATTATGAATGACGGACCAGACGCTTGTAATTGTGCAGATTATTGAGATAACGTACCTCTCAAGATGGCGGAACTGACAGGTCGGTGATTTTTTTGCGTCCGAGTCTAGCTTGACATATTTATTATTGTGACCGCCAGCCGAGCGGTTATTTATCATGAACTAATAATGTACGTACTATCTACCTCTGGGAGAGAAAATAATCGATAGCTGAGCGGAAATCTCCGGAAAATATGGACATTTCTATCGTCTGTAGTGTGGACCTTAAGGGCAAACCCCACAAACATGGTCGACAAAAAAATACACACCGTATCAAAATTACATACATTTAAAGAGCATGGGATGGACCTACGTGATGAAAATTCACACAAATGAAGACCTGAATATGCCGAATTAAATGCAACTGACTGAACTGATTATCCAAGTATAAATAAGAATAATATGTAAGTAAACATACCTCATGAAGCTGAACAAACATCAAAGTTGAATCAATGAATTGAAATCCAAATGTACATCCAAACAAATCTTCAAGTCACAAAGAACAGTAATAGAAGTCACTATGTACACGTATCCTCAAGAAAAGACCTAAAACCATATATAAAAAACATAAGAAGTCAGAAAAAATTTGTACTGGAGGCAGTCAGTTTACATGTGGGACTACTTGAAACTGTGTAATGAATATGAATGAGTGAGGTAGGACTGGATCATGAATATAAATGAGTAGACATTAACACTTTACACTACTTCAGATAAGCTTATACATGAACATGTATAAGCTAGTTCAGGACTTCCATTTAATGGAGGAGGGAAATAAATAGGGAACAAATTGAAATAAGAGAACTGAAATTATATTTCCTGTACAATATCTACCCCTTAATCTTCATAATAACTACACATCTGAATGACCAACAACGCCATTGCTAAATAATACCTTGGAAATTTGATTATTAAAAGGTGATGTACAATTTCATATCAAACAAATCAGGGGAGACGACTTGGATTAACTCCCCTAATGTGCATGATGAGATGAAATGAGATCTAAACACATAGGTTTTGTCTTCTGTTTTATTCAGATGACAACAGTTACCTTTACGTATCTGTACATAGAAATTCTGGTAACATCCCTCAAGAAGATATATGGTTGTCATCACAAATGCCTTCAGTCAGAATCACAGTCCCTCACAGTTTTGCGGGAATGAGGTGGTTTTTGGTTGGTGTCGAAATATGGGGTATCTATACATAACTCGATGATTTTTATAGAAAAACACAAAGCATGGCGTTATGTATAGAGATCCATATTTCGCCACTTCACCCCACAACACCCAACTCTTGTTTTTAGGGCCTGTGATGTTAATGCAGAGGATTATTTTCCATAGAAAGAAAGAAATACATACTATTATAAGAACGTCAGTGAGTTGTCTTGGTAGTCTGCCAGGAGATGATCCACTATATAACTTTCATCATCCTCATCATATTGTACTTCATGTTCAGCTGACGTCTTCGCATATTCCTCACTGATAAGACGGATCACGTTACCTGAGAATGGAAATGATATTAAATAATGTCAGTTGAAATCCCAAGATGCATGTTCACAATTCATGACAATGCTAATGGCCCATGTAGCTTCTGGGGGTTGATCTTGGGTGTTGTTTTGTTGTCCCAAGTACCTGGAATGTTGTTGAACACACCCCAGGCCATGGAAATAATTAAGGGTGTGAGCTCCTCAGACAGCTTGTCGTAAGAGATAACTAACTGTGGCATCCATGGGCTTCCCGGGTGTGAAAGAGAATAGGGTGCTACCAATTGGGTCCTGGGTGTGAAGAGAAAGAGGACCCAAATGTTGTGATATGATTGAAATATTGTTCAAGCGATGTTAAGTCACAATTCACTGAATCATGTTGATTTGTATTTTTACTGTTAATTATTATTAGTCCATATTTTGCAATACCACTCATTTGTGTTACTAGTGGCATTAAACCATTCATGTCGGATCCTGCGCCCCACAAATTTCAAAGTGGACCTAGCAGGCCCTAAAAAAAAAAAAAAAAAAAAAAAAAAAAAAATTGGCATACCGAGTAATATGACATACACAAGTAATTATTGCCGGAATAGTTTGTCTTCTTTGGTACTAAATACGGAATAGAGAAATTTACAAATTCTTAAAATCCAGAAATGTACATAGTTGTTGTATACAATATCTAAAAATGAGCTTATAACAAAGAGCGTCCCAACAACCATGCATGTTGTTTTGTTGGACTAACGCATTTCAAAAATTTTAAGGCAAAAGTTATATATAAACATGTACTAATGTCATTTACAAAGAAGAAAACAGTTATATCCAGTATTTTCACAAGGACACTTTCTTGGACATGAAGTATTTAGGTTTAGCAGTTGCGCAATTTTTGGAAAGCTAAGGTGTTCGACTTGTATAGACCAAATTAACTGCTGTCGATTTGGTGCCAAAATATGAGTGCAGTTTAGAGTATTGCACAGGGCAGACCAATTCAACATAGGTATTTCTGGTTTACCAAGGATATTTTTTTCTACAAGAAAAAATTTTTACCAATAAATTTTCAGGACTATTTCATCAAACAGTCTGATATACACCGCCATCATACCAGGGGACAATTAACCAACTTGTATAGACCATTTTATCAGTCTAACTTATCATTTTATACCGTTAAAATTACTGGACCACGAGAGTGGAACAATTTGCCGCCTCCACTCAAATGCATCGAATCTGTTTCTCTTTTCCGATCGAAAATTACTACATATCTTCTTCAAGACTGACCTATTTTCACAGTGCAATTATTTCAGATATATTCACCATATCAATCTATAGTTTTTTTTCCTTTCCAATGCCATGTATTATTTGTTATCTATGTATAGAATTTTGTGATAGAACAAGCCCTCTGGGGTTTTATTCCCGCCAATTAGTTTATTGTATCCTACAGCATTTACTAGTTTCCCTTTAATTATCGATATTCATTGGAGTGTATAATATATATATTACTTTATTTGGTGAATAAACATCAATCAAAAAAATCAAAACCGTCATCCTATAAATAAGTGGATAGAGAGGGAAATGTGGAGATGACATACCTCCTTCTGAGCGGACCATCACTACGGCTAGTGCATGGAATGGGCTGTGCTGTGCCCTCACTTGGAATGTTGAGGATGGCCTTTATTCTGACATCTTTCTGAATCTGTTGAGAAGATTGTATGTTATCGATTAAACGATTTGAATATACATGCACGCCTATTCTGAACAACACCCTAAATGAAAGGTTGATTTTAGATAGGTAATATTTCATTGCAGGAGAGAGAATTCAAGTTTATTGTCGCATTCATCAATATTCCAGCTATATAGCGAGTATTACAGTAATATTGTAGTTCACAATTATATTATAACTTTTAACGAAAGTATTATTCAGCCATGGAATAAAGTGATTGATTTTTGTAAATGTGTGGTGTGATGCTCAAATTCACATGCAATGGTGTGCGGACCAGACATCCAGAGGTGACAAGAAAGATACATGTACAGATATTGGTACCTACCTGGTACAAGTATACATATAACCACCATGAAAATGTGATGTTATTAGTCAAATGGTTAGTATCTCAACTTGATTATTAACATAACTTCATGAACCAAAAAGTGATTGATGTTACACCATGAACCAGTGACGGGCAACAGTATGTGCTATCTGTTTCTGTTGTGCGGAGGTGGGACAACGTGATTTCCTTAATGAAATGAGGTATCTACCCAATCTACCCATTCAGGTCCGGGTTCTCGGTATCCAGGAAATTTGCCATGCCGTAGAGAAGCCAGTTCAGGTAACAATCCATTAAAGGGAACGTAAACTCTGCGGTAAAACACCGCGGGAATTATACAAGAGTCCCGATAGATTAAATCGTGACAAATATTTTTTCTCATTTTTTTTTCAATGAGTGAGACAGACGCAAACATAGAAAATACCGTGATTTGGAATTTCTTGGGGGCGCCGCCATGTTTATTTTGGGCAGGATTTTTATCCAATGGGAAAGCGTGAAATTCAGTTGTGCCGATAATCTCCTACGTCATCGGACATTCTCTGCGTCGAGATAACAAGGCCGCATATGGTCGTTTTCATGCATTCCTCCGTTCCCCGACTAACAGAGGCAATGTTATAGGTTAGCTTTGATGTAGAATACGGCCTGATTCTAGCAGATATTCTACGATGCCGGGCTGCTCTGCATTTGGCTGTCACAATGTACCAGGTAATCCCGACACGTCGCACTATAATCCTCGTTCATGTTTGTAAGCTACGGTCTCGAATACTGCACCTCTGCCAATTGACGCGTTTTTACCTCCAGAGGCAGAAGCACTAGTGTCCGCTGACGTCACGATTCTTCAAACATGGAGGCCTCTATGTTGTTCCAGTGTAACGAAGTTAAAACGTTTAGTACTGCTTTGATACACGATTTGGATTCTATGAGGAAAAAGCTTCAACTGGCCATGCACGTTTCACCAGAGTTTACGTTCCCTTTAAAGAAGAAAGCAGTCAGTTTTGGAAGCATGTGGTCCGTCCATAGAGTAACATCTCAGTATACTCGTTCGATGTGCATCTGGTATGGATTTGTTGTCCTGACCACAAAATCAAGCCATGGGAAATCACAGATGAACAGTTGACCTTGGCACTGTTGGAAAAATTTATGTTTCCTCTTTTATGATAATTTTCCAGATTCAATCATCAAACAGAAAGATGATTATTCTTCAAGAGGTTCTTAACTTCTATCAGACCCTGGGGAATCCCGTTTATGTTGACAATCCCATCAGGTGTAGCTCCAAGGTAAGGCCATTTTGGATTGACATACAATCTTGCTGGAGATACCGTCACATTCAGCTTGCGTGTTGTCTTTTGAAGTTCATAGTCTTGTAGGGTTGCCTTTTCCTGGCTGAGGCCATACCTGGTTGCCTGATTCCCCTTGAAATTACTGTATAATAATTTCTCCACAACTGACCGCAGTTTGGTGGTAGGTTTCGTTGTCAGCATGTTCTCGAAATTCGATGCAGTCAGTCGATTTTGTCGGCTACTCAGCCACAGTGGACAAAGGGACTGTTGGCGTGTTGATGCCTCCAGGTTCTTGCAACTATCTTCGGACATGAAAATTTCTTTATCATAGAAATATTTGCATGGTTTCTCCAAGTGACCATCACATTCTACGGCAACTTGTGCACCGTAAGACATCCGGGCCTTCTTCGTCTTCCCCACTTTCTCACGAGCAGCTTTTCTCTTTCTTCTTCTGCACTGAACATCAGCTTTTGATGCTGATGCCAGATGGGCCATTCGGTGGCGCTTTGAACGATGGCCGAATTGGTGAAGGACACGTGTCGCTGGAGTATTGGTCACTTTCTTCCAGGTAGTAGCTGTCCAATTAGCCCCAACATTTTTGCGCAAGGCTGCACCTAAACACCTACCAGCCCATGAGCCTTGATGGCACCTGTTGTACATTTTGCTCCCATCAAACTTTGTTCGCAGGCCCATCCAGTTCTCTGCCAGATTAGTTAGTTTTTTAATTAGTTTGCCAGCTTTGTCTGACAAACGCTTTAGTAATCTTTGAATTTCCTTCTTCATCTCTGTTTACATCAACAAATCCTCAAGGACGATCCTCCATGGCTTTCTCCTGTGCTTGGATGTCGCTGCCCTCCATCCAGAAGGAAGCAGTTGCTGCTATGGCTTCCACAGCGGATGACTCATCATCATCTTCATCATCATGATTAGCAGCATTTCCTCCAGCAGATGGAATAGGAACTTGATCTCCACGTTTCAACTTGCAGACTTCCTGATCACAATCGCCGTGCTCCCCAAAAACATGATTGACGCAGTTGTCAATGTCATGACGCAGTTTCCTTACACCAGATGAGCGGCCAGGATCCTTCTCTCTCATACGGATAGCACATCTCACTATACTGGAGAGACGCACACGTGTACCTTTGGTGAGTTTGTTCTTACCTTTGAACTCTGGATGGTCATTCACAAGACGCTCCAAACTACCTCTCAAACACTTTAATGCATGATTTACACACTCTAATCTTTTCAGTCTCGTACACCACAAAGGGCCCTGCTCTACAAGTGTGATGTACGTTGAGCTGTCTCCATCCGCTATGATGGCCATATACCTCAGCCCATACTTCTGTTCAGCACAATTGAAGGCTTCCGGCATAATATCTGCCTCCATGGCCTGCGAACTTCCATTCCAATTCTTGAAACATTCATGCTGACGTACACTGATGTTGCGGGTTTCAGCGAATGTGCAAATTGAACAAACCTTGTTTCTAACTCCTACATGTAGAAGTCTCCCAGTTCTGTGTCCGATCACAACACCTACACCATCAAGCGCGTTGTACGTGTGTTTGTGGGAGCATTTTGACCAACCTCCATTACATACGACGACAATGGCTGGAACTTCCTCATCAAAGGAGCCCTCTGCAATGACCAGTTCCTTCTCCCCCTGCGCTGCTGACAATGACCCCACTTCCATCTCCTGTTCCCACCATTTACCAATCTGATGTTCTATATTTGAAAACATGGTACTGCTTAAAGATGCCATACCCATGGTCGCCATAGTTTCTGTCATCTTCCCACAACCACCACCACTGCTCATCTGACCCCAAACTCCACGGACATTTATTTCATAATGATTGTCACCATTTGGCATGCAAACTTTTGTTGATGTTTCAAATTTGAAATGTTCCCCACATCCAAGGCAAAATACAGTGAGAACACCAGCCAATCCACTTTCCCGAGTGACCCCCACAAGTTTGAAAGCATCCTTACCGTTCCATATGTGATGGTTGGCTTTTCCACAAATTACTGCATGTCTCGTGACCTGCAGTAGTAAATCAGATAATTTGTCTAGGCTGATGAGTTTGTATCCATCATGATTTTTGGGTTGGCGGTTCATGAACTTTCTTTATGTGTAGCACTAAGTCCTCTGTCTCACAAGTCAGAAAAGATGCACCCCTGTTCTCAGCCTGATTTTGTTTTTCTAACAACAGTTTGGCATTCCTGATTACCCTATTTCGATAAGATTGTTTTCCACCTGCAATGACAAATCGCCTTGGTCTTGTAGTTTTTGGTCTACCCATGATGTTATTGTTATAACCAGTCAGTCTCAGAAGAAGAAATCATTATGACCAAGTTAAAGCTACATGAATTTCACCCAAGTGTGAGCTACCATTTACCTGCAGCTCGACAATTCCATGCAGAGTTTTCTTGTAGTTCACAGATTACGTGCAACGCAGACGGTTAATATAACCCATGAAATTCACAACATTTCATTGTCACCTCCTCTTTGGCCCTACATGGCTAAATACTTATCATAATAATGGACGCATATGGTGAAGTTATCGAACACATATATCTATATTTTAGGCCATTTGGCTTTTAGGGTGGTTGTCAAGAGCGAGGCGGGGGTGCCGATACAATATCATATAATGCTTTCACGATATCTCACCTTTTTGGTAACTTATATCGTCTTTTCGGGGAAATTCAGCACGATTTCAGTGAAGTTGTTTACCTTCCGCCGTTTCCACTGGCCGCCGGAAGTACTTTTCACTCCCGAACTACTTGTCAGTCTTCCGCCAACGCCATATAGTTCTGTATAAGTAGGACGATATCAGGCAGATATACGAAGTATTGTTGCAATAACCTGCACAAATGCACTTGTCTACTTCCATTTTTGATACCGAGATGTTCAAACTAAGCGATAACATACAGTATCCAAAGGTGACGTAATTCCAATGCAGCACGTGAAAAGTCTTCGTAGTCCATAGCGCAAATGACCAAATCACACCATGAATGTTGTTATAAAATTACACATTATTCTTTAAGCAAGAAAGATATTGAAATGGTGAGTATCAATGTTATGTGAAGTATAATTTTTAAGTTGAAGTCATGGTGGTAACTTTGGCACGGATGACACAGTTTGGAAGTCCCAAATTGTTCTTCTCAAAGACTTGTAAATATTGTCAATAAAATGTACATAGCAGCAAGACAGCGTCATCCGCAAGTTGTAATGGCGGACACGACAGCCAAAGGGGCAAAATAGCTGTTTTTTATTTGAAGATTAGTCTTTCATTTCAACCTCTTTTATGAATGGAATTGGTCCAGTGGTCATATCTGGTATGTGTACATTAATTGAAGCCTAAAATTATCATTATACCATTTATCGTCTTTATTGCATCTTTACACTCCAATTGCGTATTTTCAGGTGAAAAGTAAATGTGAAAATTCATTTCAAACCGTTTTATTATTTACTCCAGCGTGTTCCCCTCCTCCAGATGGTGTAGTGTGTGAATTCTCATCACCCTGCTCAAGACCATTCAGAAAATATCGGCAAATGAGACATGGGCACTGCAAATTATTAGGGTATGATTTAGGTTTTGTTGAGATGGCCTTAAATCAAATCAATTTTCTTTGGTGTATTCTGCTCAAACATAGTAAAGTCATACATCAAAATGTTCCTTCTCTCATGGAGAATCCCACCGTAACATGTTGACATGCAGGAACATCTGCATGAATAACGAGAGATCCTGAATGATCTTGGCGCCCACCATTGTCCGATAATTATCAGCTAATGACAAGAGGATCTTTTTGTCCATTGTTACTAAGACGATTGAGTTGTAATTTTGTTTACAGAATTTTGAATCTGAGCGAAAAAGATCGAAAAAGGGACACTGGAAAACACCAAGATATAATCTTTCTAAGTTTCAGGAGTTTCAAAATTTCTAGAAACTGTACTTATGTTGGTTGTTATAGTACAAGAGAAATGAGCAAAGTTAGTCTGAAAGTGAATGTACATGTACGGAGGATCCTTCATCTTCATTTTGTAGTATTTTTATTTTATTTATTTTTTTGCACGTGTCATCATTGGGTACTGGAAGCGAAGAAAATCTCTTTGACACTTTGGCATACTTAAGATTTTATAATTAGGAACGAATGCTAATTCTGTTCTGTTTACTGGACTAGTTTGAGATATCTCTTTTAAGATACCATGCTCGAAAATAGTAAGATGGTACAATACTTAATACTGAAGGGATCCGGTCCGCGCAGTAATGTTGAAACTTCGAATTTGAAAGTGTCTGAATCCTGATTATCTTCCTTGGATCGAAACATGCAGTAGTCTTCAGTTGTCGAGTTGTGACATTGTGTCACAAGAGTGACGTCCCTTCATGTAGCTGACCCGTCGGCAGATGAAAGGGTGGGGCCATGCTTGCAACTGCATGGACCAAAGAAACTGATTTAAAATTTGAAGAAATACATATTAATTCCGAATTATTTGAACTCCTTGATATTGAAGGTGAAGATATGGATATTCTCTATAGTCAATATATAGAATATACCCCACCGTTTGATCCGCCGACTCTTGTGATGCAACGTCACAACTCGGGAATACCGTATTAATTGGATTTTCGAATCGGACCAAAAAAGGCATCTTGCACAACTAGGCCCCATGTGGGACCTGTGTACCAAATCCATATCCATGAAATATTTCCCGAGAATTCACGATAACAATGTTTCAAGGGGAAATTCAAGATGGCCACCTGGCAGCCATATTGGATTTCGAATCGGACCAAAAAAAGGTATCTTGCACAACTGGGCCACAAGGGGAATCTGTGTACCAAATTTGAGGAAGATCCATGCAGTACTTCTTGAGAAATCACGATAACAATGTTTCATTGGGAAATCCAAGATGGGCGCCTTGTGGCCATATTGGATTTTCCAATCGGACCAGAAAAGGTATCATGCACAACTAGGCGACAAGGGGAACCTGTGTACCAAATTTGACAAAGATCCATGCAGTAGTTCCTGAGAAATCGCAATAACAAAGTTTCATGGGGAAATCCAAGATGGCCGCCTGATGGACCTATTGGATTTTGGAATCGGACCAGAAAAGGTATGTTACACAACTGAACCACAAGGGCAACCTGTCTACCAAATTTGAGAAAGATCCAGGCAGTACTTCCTGAGAAATCACGATAACAAAGTTTCATGGGGAAATCTCAGATGGCCGCCTGGTGGCCATAATGGATTTTCAATATGAACCGAAAAAGGTATCTTGCACAGCTAGATCATAAGGTGAACCTGTGTACCAAATTTGAGAAAGATCCATGCAGTACTTCCTGAGAAATGACGATAACAAAGTTTCATGGGGAAATCCAAGATGGCTGCCTGGTGGCCATATTGGATTTTCAAATCGGACCAGAAAAGGTTTCTTGCACAACTAGACCACAAGGGGAACCTGTGTACCAAATTTGAAAAAGGTCCATGCAGTAGTTTTTGAGAAATCACGATAACGAGGTTTCATGGGGAAATCCAAGATGGCCGCCTTGTGGCCATATTGGATTTTCGATTCGAACCGAAAAAGGTATCTTGCACAACTAGACACCAAGGGGAACTTGTGTATCAAAATTGAGAAATTCAAAATTGAAGTTCCTGAGAAATCGTGATAAAGTTTCATGGGGGGAAATACAAGATGGCCGCCTGGTGGCCATATTGGATTTTCGAATCAGACCGAAAAAGGTATCTTGCAAAACTAGACCCTAATGAGAATCTGTGTACCAAATTTGAGAAAGATCCATGCAGTACTGAGAAATGATGATAACTAAGTTTCATGGGGAAATCCAAGATGGCTGCCTGGTGGCCATATTGGATTTTCGAATCGGACCAGAAAAAGGTATCTTGCACAACTAGACCCCAAGGGGAACCTGTGTACCAAATTTGAGAAAGATCCATGCAGTAGTTCCTGAGAAGTCGCGATAAAAACGTTTCATGGAGAAATCCAAGATGGCTGCCTGGTGGCCATATTGGATTTTCGAATCGGACCAGGAAAGCTATCTTGCACAACTAGACCCCATGGGGAACCTGTGTACCAAATTTGAAAAAGATCCGTGCAGTAGTTCCTGAGAAATCGCGATAACAAGGTTTCATGGGGAAATCCAAGATGGCTGCCTGGTGGCCATATTGGATTTTTGAATCGGACCAAAAAAGGTTTCTTGCACAACTAGACCCCATGGGGAACCTGTGTACCAAATTTGAGAAAGATCCATGCAGTAGTTCCTGAGAAATCGCGATAACAAGGTTTCATGGGGGAAATCCAAGATGGCTGCCTGGTGGCCATATTGGATTTTCGAATCGGACCAGAAAAGGTTTCCTGCACAACTAGACCCCAAGGGGAACCTGTGTACCAAATTTGAAAAAGATCCATGCAGTAGTTCCTGAGAAATCGCGGTAACAAGGTTTCATGGGGAAATCCAAGATGGCTGCCTGGTGGCCATATTGGATTTTCGAATCGGACCAGAAAAGGGTTCTTGCACAACCAGACCCCAAGGGGAACCTGTGTACCAAATTTGAAAAAGACCCATGCAGTAGTTCCTGAGAAATCGCGGTAACAAGATTTCATGGGGAAATCCAAGATGGCTGCCTGCTGGCCATATTGGATTTTCGAATCGGACCAGAGAAGGTTTCTTGCATAACTAGACCCCAAGGGAAACCTGTGTACCAAATTTGAAAAAAGATCCATGCAATAGTTCCTGAGAAATCGCGGTAACAAGAATTGTTTACGGACGGACAGACGACGGACGACGGACGGATGACGGACCACGGAGGAAAAGTGATTTGAACAGCCCACCATCTGGTGATGGTGGGCTAAAAATCCACAAAAACAATTGTTCTTAGAACTGCCAGCAGAAGTATATATATATTAAACACACAATATTGAAAAGCAGTTAAATTCTGTATAGTGTGTGCTACAACAAAGACTATGTTAGATATGAAAATTGTTTTGGGAAGTATTTTTAAATATATATTTTTTTACTTTATCAGTAATTGTCTTCGTCTAGAATTTTTGTGTGAATTGAGACTACCTGACATGAGGATCAAATGACAGATATGTGTCAATTGGCAATTAGCTATGCAGCTTCTTTTAGGACCAGGCACAATCAGAACAGGCTAGAGGATTAAATAGAAAGAATCCAGGGCATTTCCCTCACTGACTGCACAAACTGGTTTGAATGTATTAGCTTTTCAAACTAATATAGGTTGGTGACAGGGGTGTGACAAATACCTGGCTTGGATAAATCCACACAGCTTTGTATTGTCCTTCATATTGGCTGACGCGAATTATCATTGGCCTGACAATTATGTTGACATAGTAAATGATAAAAAAATCTTTTAAAAAATACTCTCCAATGAAATTTTCTTTCCTAGCATTGTGTTTTTTGTAGCAGTGATTTCATACAGTTTTTAGGACCATCTTTCAAGAGTGTGTTTATTTTTTTTACTTCTGCTGGCAGTGCCGAGACGCTTTGATTCTGTAATTATATTCTCCAATGCAATTTACATTGTTTTTTAACGGGGTGTCATATTCACATTCAGCAAGGCTTGGGGAACATTTTGGTAAATGATATTGGCCACCAACTATATTGCCTATTTAGTAATCAGATCAACTGTGATTCTATGAAAAAGGTAGCTGAACATATATCCCCCCTTAAGGGGCAAGGCTTTGGTGTAAGACCTCCCATTGAAAAGGAAATATCCTGGACAAAAGAGTGACAATACAACTTGCAGCAGATCCTTTGTCAATTACATTTCATGAGTCTTACACCAAATCGTTGCCCCTTAAGGCCCTTGTGCTTGCAACTATTCAGGTACTTAAAATATAACAAATATACAAGTTGGAGCTCCCATTTGCACAGCAATATTGAAACGTATTTCCAAGAAATGCTTCGCTCATGTCGAAGAGATATAAGAAAGCAACACATTTTTATATATATATATTAGCTAATCAAATTATTTAACATTTAAAGTATAATGAAAATATTTTGAAAATGTGGCTTAGAATTCTACAAAAGTATTTTGGGGTTGAATATTCATAAGACCTGCCAGATTGGCATTTAAGCCAAAGTCATTGCATCAAGTCAGTGACTGCAGTCTATTCAGGAAACATGTCTTTGAAATGTAAATGAGTGACACGTTGCCACTGACAATCTTGACTGACAGAAACTTTTGTGTCTGAGTATTAGCCTAAGAAATGTGAGCTGGACTTGCATTTACAAGCCAAGTGTATTGAATTCTTCAGTGTTTCCCAGTTCTTTCCTTCATTTTTGGAAGAATACATGCATATGAACTTGGGTATACGCTTTAGCCTGCAAGAACTTGCAACCCTGCCTGTGACTGAACAGGGGACTTTTTCACCACAAGCTCCAGGAGCACAAATGCTGAGAAATTTTATTTGAACAGTTTAGGTGTTTTTACTGTCAAGAGTGCAAAATGCTGTTATATTTGTAATATCTATGGAGAATTGAAACAAACAGATTTTCTAAATTTTGAGAATTATCCATAATATCTTTGGTGTTTGGCTATTTTGCAAGGTTTTAATTTAGCAGTCTCTTGTCATATTATACAACTTCGACATGGGCGGGAAATTTTGTGCAAATATATTCTAGTATTACTGCTTTTAATGGGAAGAAATGCTTGTCAATGTCAGATTGCAAGGATGGTTGCGAAATACCTGGTATTTCATGTCGCCTTATACCTCTGCATTCAGTTGGCTTTCTCGCGTGCATTTATATCAAAGTAATTGTGGCCTTCTATTGTCTGTGGTATACCTAGTCAAGTAGCAAGACTCTGATCTGTATATCAGTCATGACGCGGGATCTCCCGTGTGTAATTCAGGTAGATAAACACCGTCGGAAACAGACCAAAAAATTACATTCACTCGCCCCAAATCCCCACTATCGTGACATATGGTCCTATCGGTTTAGAATGCCATCAATATTATTAGTTACAAACACTTACTTGCACTCGAAATGCGGCACAGAACGAAATGGACCGGGAGAGAATAACAAAGCTGCCATGTCAGTTTCTTGTCTTGTCAAACTCGCTGACAAGGTACGAGTTTCTTACACACGATTCCAAAATTTGACCCCTTTAAATTTCGCCCGTGGGACTAAATATAGAATCTCCTGCAGGCCCACACGTGTGCAATATTCCATGCTCTATTGATTTGAAAAAAATATCCAAGTACCCTTCAACTACATTCTGATAGTGATACCGTTTTGTCAGCATCAGCAGAGGGGACAGGCACCTGTGTCTAGCTACTTGACTATGGTATATCAAGTCCATGTGGCACATAGGACTTGCTTTCCCTTAAAAACATTTACCGGTTTTCTGGTTTATGTTATACGTTGTTTTTTGAGACAGCTGGGAGGTAAACAGTTGACCAATGTCCAGTCCTTCATTTAACGCCAACGTCAAATCCAGTATTTGATTAAAAAACAGGTTTTTTAAGAGAGGATAATACCCGGAATTTTAATCAGGGAATTCCAGTAGAGTCCTTTCATAAATCTAAAATAACTTCCAAAATAATTGAAGTATGGGATTGAAATTTTCACATGTGACAGACATGCCTGTTCGGGTTCCAAACAATATAAGAGGAATAATAAATGATAAAAAGAAAGGTGTAAATTGATGGTGTGTCAATGGTTCAACCAGCAGGGTGGTCCAAAGCTTATTTACAACTGTCAAGAAACACACAATGGAAGGTTCCAACAATTCAACAGTTGTTTATTGGAATGAAGAAACAGAAATACCTATAAATTGAAAAAGAAAACAGGAGAGAACAGGAAGTGAAAGGTTGGAGTCCACCATATTTTCTATGGACTATTTGAAACAAACTCATGAATATTAATGAGCTTATATTAACCCTTTTAATCAAATACAAGAAAACAGTTGGCAATCTACATGTACACTGTATTTTAAAGAATGTTACCTCTTCAAGCTTCAATTAATTATTGCAAAACTTCAGAAATATTAAAAGGGTTTTATTTTTTGTAATAAACATCTTCGCTACATTGAATTGTAAAGGTTGTCGCTATGGTATATACTGAAATTTCCTTGTTCATCACACAAAGTGATACAACACGAAATGACTTGGTTTTGTTATTCAGTAAGAAACCTCTGGTAACCTGAATCTCATGTAACCACATTCAGTTACAACATTCGGGTAGCATAACCTGTATCTCAGGTAACCACCTTCAGTTAGATTGCTCAGGTAACCTGTATCTCAAGTAACGACCTTTAGCACACTCGGGTAATCTGTATCGCAAGTAGCCACCATTAGCACATCGGGTAACCTGTATCTCAAGTAACCCCCTTTAGCACATCGGGTAACCTATATCTCAAGTAACCAGCTTTAGCACACCGGGTGACCTGTATCTCAGGTAACCACCTTTAGCACATCGGGTAACCTGTATTTCAAGTAACCACCTTTAACACACCGGGCAACCTATATCTCAGGTAACCACCTTTAGCACGCTCGGGTAACCTGCATCTCAGGTAACGACCTTTAGCGCATCGGGTAACCTATATCTCAAGTAACCACCTTTAGCACACTCGGGTAACCTTTATCTCAGGTAACCACCTTTAGCACGCTCGGGTGACCTGCATCTCAGGTAACGACCTTTAGCGCATCGGGTAACCTGTATCTCGAGTAATCACCTTTAGCACACTCGGGTAACCTATATCCCAGGTAACCACATTTAGCACGCTCGGTTAACCTGTATCTCCGGTAACCTCCTTTAGCACCGGGTAACCTGTATCTCAGATAACACCGGGTAACCTGTATCTCAGGTAATCACCTTTAGCACCGGGTAACCTCAGGTAACCACCTTTAGCACACCGAGTAACCTGTATCTCAGGTAACCACCTTTAGCACACTCGGGTAACCTTGTTCTCAGGTAACGACCTTTAGCACACTCGGGTAACCTGTATCTCAGGTAACGACGTTTAGCACACTCGGTTAACCTGTATCTCAAGTAACCACCTTTAGCACACTCGGATAACCTGTATCTCAAGTAACCACCTTTAGCACACTCGGGTAACCTGTATCTCAGGTAAACACGTGTAGCACACTCGGGTAACCTGTATCTCAGGAACCACCTACAGTCAGAACTACCAGGTAACCACCTTTAGCACCCTCGGGTAATCTGTATCTCAGGTAAACACATTTAGCACACCGGGTATCCTGTATCTCAGGTAACCACATTTAGCACACCGGGTAACCTGTATCTCAGGTAACCACCTTTAACACATCGGGTAACCAATATCTCAGGTAACCACTTTTAGCACACCGGGTAACTTGCATCTCAGGTAACGACCTTTAGCGCATGGGTAATCTGTATCTCAAGTAATCACCTTTAGCACACTCGGGTAACCTATATCCCAGGCAACCACCTTTAGCACGCTCGGGCAACCTGTATTGCAGGTAACCACCTTTAGCAGACCGGGTAACCTGTATCGCCAGTAACCATCTTTAGCACACTCGGGTATCCTGTATCTCCGGTAACCACCTTTAGCATCGGGTAACCTCAGGTAACCACCTTTAGCACACCGGGTAACCTGTATCTCAGGTAACCACCTTTAGCACACTCGGGTAACCTTGTTCTCAGGTAACGACCTTTAGCACACTCGGGTAACCTGTATCTCAGGTAACGACGTTTAGCACACTCGGTTAACCTGTATCTCAAGTAACCACCTTTAACACACTCGGATAACCTGTATCTCAAGTAACCACCTTTAGCACACTCGGGTAACCTATATCTCAGGTAAACACGTGTAGCACACTCGGGTAACCTGTATCTCAGGAACCACCTACAGTCAGAACTACCAGGTAACCACCTTTAGCACGCTAGGGTAATCTGTATCTCAGGTAAACACATTTAGCACACCGGGTATCCTGTATCTCAGGTAACCACATTTAGCACATCGGGTAACCTGTATCTCAGGTAACCACCTTTAACACATCGGGTAACCTATATCTCAGGTAACCATTTTTAGCACACCGGGTAACTTGCATCTCAGGTAACGACCTTTAGCGCATGGGTAATCTGTATCTCAAGTAATCACCTTTAGCACACTCGGGTAACCTGTATCTCAGGTACCGACCTTTAACACACTCGGGTAACCTGTATCTCAGGTAACGACGTTTAGCACACTCGGGTAACCTGTATCTCAGGTAACCACTTTTAGCACACCGGGTAACTTGCATCTCAGGTAACGACCTTTAGCGCATCGGTAATCTGTATCTCAAGTAATCACCTTTAGCACACTCGGGTAACCTATATCCCAGGTAACCACCTTTAGCACGCTCGGGCAACCTTTATTGCAGGTAACCACCTTTAGCAGACCGGGTAACCTGTATCGCCAGTAACCATCTTTAGCACACTCGGGTATCCTGTATCTCCGGTAACCACCTTTAGCACCGGGTAACCTGTATCTCAGGTAACCACCTTTAGCACACCGGGTAACCTGTATCTCAAGTAACCACCTTTAGCACACTCGGGTAACCTGTATCTCAGGTACCGACCTTTAACACACTCGGGTAACCTGTATCTCAGGTAACGACGTTTAGCACACTCGGGTAACCTGTATCTCAGGTAACCACTTTTAGCACACCGGGTAACTTGCATCTCAGGTAACGACCTTTAGCGCATCGGTAATCTGTATCTCAAGTAATCACCTTTAGCACACTCGGGTAACCTATATCCCAGGTAACCACCTTTAGCACGCTCGGGCAACCTTTATTGCAGGTAACCACCTTTAGCAGACCGGGTAACCTGTATCGCCAGTAACCATCTTTAGCACACTCGGGTATCCTGTATCTCCGGTAACCACCTTTAGCACCGGGTAACCTGTATCTCAGGTAACCACCTTTAGCACACCGGGTAACCTGTATCTCAAGTAACCACCTTTAGCACACTCGGGTAACCTGTATCTCAGGTATCGACCTTTAACACACTCGGGTAACCTGTATCTCAGGTAACGACGTTTAGCACACTCGGGTAACCTGTATCTCAAGTAACCACCTTTAGCACACTTGGATAACCTGTATCTCAAGTAACCACCTTTAGCACACTCGGGTAACCTGTATCTCAGGTAAACACGTTTAACACACTCGGGTAACCTGTATCTCAGGAACAACCTACAGTCAGAACTACCAGGTAACCACCTTTAGCACGCTCGGGTAACCTGTATCTCAGGTAACCACCTTTAGCACACCGGGTAACCTGTATCTCTGGTAACCATCTTTAGCACACCGAGTAACCTGTATCTCAGGTAACCACCTTTAGCACATCGGGTAACCTGTATCTCAGGTAACCAACTTTAGCACACCGGGTAACCTGTATCTCGGGAAACCACCTTTAACACATCGGGTAACCCATATCTCAGGTAACCACTTTTAGCACACCGGGTAACCTGTATCTCGGGTAACCATCTTTAGCACACTCGGGTAACCTTTATCTCAGGTAACCACCTTTAGCACGCTTGGGTAACCTGTATGTCAGGTAACCACCTTTAGCTCACCAGATAACCTATATCTCAGGTAACCATCTTTAGCACACCGGGTAACCTGTATCTCAGGTGACCACCTTTAATACCCTTGGGTAATCTTTAGCACACTCGGGTAACCTTTATCTCAGGTAACCACCTTTAGCACGCTTGGGTAACCTGTATGTCAGGTAACCACCTTTAGCACACCAGATAACCTATATCTCAGGTAACCATCTTTAGCACATCGGGTAACCTGTATCTCAGGTAACCACCTTTAACCCAGTCGGGTAACCTGTTTCTCAAGTAACCACCTTTAGCACACTCGGGTAACCTGTATCTCAGGAACACACCTTTAGCACACCGGGTAACCTGCATCTCAGGTAACGACCTTTAGCACACTCGGGTAACCAGTATCTCAAGTAACCACCTCTTTTCACACCGGGTAACCTGTATCTCAGGTAACCACCTTTAGGACCCCGGGTAACCTGCATCTCAGGTAACGACCTTTAGCACACTCGGGTAACCAGTATCTCAAGTAACCACCTCTTTTCACACCGAGTAACCTGTATCTTAGGTAACCACCTTTAGCACCGGGTAACCTGTATCTCAGGTAACCACCTTTAGCACACCGGGTAACCTGTATCTCAAGTAACCACCTTTAGCACACTCGGGTAACCTGTATCTCAGGTATCGACCTTTAACACACTCGGGTAACCTGTATCTCAGGTAACGACGTTTAGCACACTCGGGTAACCTGTATCTCAAGTAACCACCTTTAGCACACTTGGATAACCTGTATCTCAAGTAACCACCTTTAGCACACTCGGGTAACCTGTATCTCAGGTAAACACGTTTAACACACTCGGGTAACCTGTATCTCAGGAACAACCTACAGTCAGAACTACCAGGTAACCACCTTTAGCACGCTCGGGTAACCTGTATCTCAGGTAACCACCTTTAGCACACCGGGTAACCTGTATCTCTGGTAACCATCTTTAGCACACCGAGTAACCTGTATCTCAGGTAACCACCTTTAGCACATCGGGTAACCTGTATCTCAGGTAACCAACTTTAGCACACCGGGTAACCTGTATCTCGGGAAACCACCTTTAACACATCGGGTAACCCATATCTCAGGTAACCACTTTTAGCACACCGGGTAACCTGTATCTCGGGTAACCATCTTTAGCACACTCGGGTAACCTTTATCTCAGGTAACCACCTTTAGCACGCTTGGGTAACCTGTATGTCAGGTAACCACCTTTAGCTCACCAGATAACCTATATCTCAGGTAACCATCTTTAGCACACCGGGTAACCTGTATCTCAGGTGACCACCTTTAATACCCTTGGGTAATCTTTAGCACACTCGGGTAACCTTTATCTCAGGTAACCACCTTTAGCACGCTTGGGTAACCTGTATGTCAGGTAACCACCTTTAGCACACCAGATAACCTATATCTCAGGTAACCATCTTTAGCACATCGGGTAACCTGTATCTCAGGTAACCACCTTTAACCCAGTCGGGTAACCTGTTTCTCAAGTAACCACCTTTAGCACACTCGGGTAACCTGTATCTCAGGAACACACCTTTAGCACACCGGGTAACCTGCATCTCAGGTAACGACCTTTAGCACACTCGGGTAACCAGTATCTCAAGTAACCACCTCTTTTCACACCGGGTAACCTGTATCTCAGGTAACCACCTTTAGGACCCCGGGTAACCTGCATCTCAGGTAACGACCTTTAGCACACTCGGGTAACCAGTATCTCAAGTAACCACCTCTTTTCACACCGAGTAACCTGTATCTTAGGTAACCACCTTTAGGACCCCGGGTAACCTGTATCTCAGGTAATCACCTTTAGCGCACCGGGTAACCTGTATCTCAGGTAACCACCTTTAGCACACTCGGGTAACCTGTATCTCAGGTAACCACCTTTAGCGCACTCGTGTATCCTTTATCTCAAGTAACCACCTATAGCACACTCGGGTAACCTGTATCTCAAGTAATCACCTTTAGCACACTCGGGTAACCTGTATCTCAGGTAACCACGTTTAGCACACTCGGGTAACCTGTATCTCTGGTAACCACCTTTAGCACACCGGGTAACCTGCCTCTCAGGTAACGACCTTTAGCACACTCTGGTAACCTGTGTCTCAGGTAACCACCTTTAGCACACCGGGTAACCTGTATCTCAGGTAACCACCTTTAGCACACTCGGGTAATCTGTATCTCAGATAACCACCTTTAGCACACTCGGGTAACCTGTATCTCAGGTAACCACCTTTAGCACACTCGGGTAACCTGTATCTCAGGTAACCACCTACAGTCAGGACTACCAGGTAATCACCTTTCGCACGCACGGGTAACCTGTATCTCAGGTAACCACCTTTAGCACACTCGGGTAACCTGTATCTCAGGTAACCACCTACAGTCAGGACTACCAGGTAATCACCTTTCGCACGCACGGGTAACCTGTATCTCAGGTAACCACCTTTAGCACACCCGGGTAACCTATATCTCAGGTAACCGCCTTTAGCACACCGGGTAACCTGTATCTCAGTTAACCACCTTTATCACACTCGGGTAACCTGTCTCTCAGGTAAACACGTGTAGCACACTCGGGTAACCTGTATCTCAGGTAACCACCTAAAGTCAGAACTACCAGGTAACTACCTTTAGCACACTCGGGTAACCTGTATCTCAGGAAACCACCTACAGTCAGAACTACCAGGTAACTACCTTTAGCACGCTCGGGTAACCTGTATCTCAGGTATCCGAATTCTGTTAGAAACTACAGGTGATCTCAACACAGATCATCATTTATTCCAGATACCAGTACTTTCCAGATCGAGATGGCAGCATACAGAATATTATTACGTGACATTATATAGACTGAGACGTAGCTACAGTTTGACGCTAATTCACACTGACATACCCTAGACGTTGATTTTGATGTAACGATAAAAGAATGGTCCTCCTGCTACTCAATGGACTTAACCTAATCAACAATTATCAATACGCGCCATTCCCATACAATTGAGAAAAGAAAACAAAACCAGAGCAGATGTGAGGCGGGAGATAGCCGAGTGCTCTGTAATACACAACACTAATTATATGCATTGGTTTATCCAAATATTAGGCTACTGAATTTCCCAATAAATACTCAGAATAGTTTCCCAGGTAATCCGTTCAGGTTATAAGATAAGAGTATCACGTGACAACATCTGATCAATTAGAATAATGGGAAGTAATTATAAGATATTACCAATGAAATTGTCATAACCACTTTATAGGTCATGCATAATTTCAAGTTTATAAACAATTTAATAAATAACCCACAATAATTATATTTTTGTTGATATAGACTTTCAATTACGGTATGCCATTTAACCCTATCTGGCCTGGGCTTTTTGAGACCTGTTGTGGCCGGGGAAGGGGGGGGGGCGAAATGACCCCCTAATTATTTTTCTTACCCCTTGAGCTAGGGGGCTGAAACTTACCGCACTATACCCCTGGGTCAAGCTCTACCAGAAAATGTAAAATATCCAAGATGGCCGATTTGATGACGTCACAGTGACCGCATTTTCAAAAACGGCATTTTTTGGTCGATTTTTCAGTCAGATTTTCCAAAATTTTTACTTTTGCAATTTCTCCGCAAAAACTGCATGATAAATTAGTAAATGTTAATGTGACGTGAAATAAAATAGTTTTTGCCCGCTTTTCATCGCGAAAACGCAGAAATTTTGAAGAAATATGACAAAAACATCACTTTTCTGGGACCACACGTGGCCGCCATCTTGAATTTCCCTATGATCCTCTGCTCGGTGGGTTATGCAAATAGGCTCAAAATGACCCCAATATGATAAACTATAAAGTCACAGAGTTTCAGCTCTCCATTTTTTGTCGTTTCGGAGATAGCGCAGAAAGTTTGGTAGGGGGGCCATTTCGCCCCCCCCCCCCAGGCCAGGTAGGGTTAAGCTAGTCCCCGCATCCTCTCTGAAATCGTGACGCAGCACGTTTCAGGGGGGGCAGTCTGCACAGCAAAGTTATAAGAGCTGTCACGTAAAACCAGGCGGTACACATCAATTAAAGCTACATCAGGTTAATTGCAAAAGCATGGCACAAGAATATCCGGTAAGTGTGCATCAACTTGCATTGGAAATTATCTGTAATACAAGTTGTACACATCGACAGTGCGAACATGTAGCAGCACGTATGCACAATAGTTGCATGCCCCTCCCTGTAGTATGGGACGCCTGATAGTAATCCAATCCACTGAACACGGTGAATAAAACACTTTGACAAATGCAGGTAATCCAAAGTATAGGCCCACTCCCACTATGGGATGCCTTATCCTCATCCAACGAATGTAGATAAACATCTCCGGAATCCACATTAACTAAGCAGTATATTCGACACAATCAGTCATATGTACACATACAAAATAGTGTCCATAAAAAAATATACTCTGCTGCATTGCAATATTGATCAATGCACCAATCTGTGTTGTATTTTTCGTTTTCATGAAAAAGTGATAATTACAAGCGTCTGGTCCGTCATTCATAATTCAGCCGTCGTCCATTAGAGAATATCCGCGCTTAATATGCACTTAAATGTTCATATATATATATACAATAGAGTTATTCTGAGAATCCGCGAGTAAGTAGTCCACAAGATAAGTCACATAATCTCCATCATATTTCACCTCGTATTCAGTGTCTGAGAAGCCACCTGTACCGGATACCAGCCTAATGACACCGGCTGTAGAAATACCATGAAAAAAGTCATTAGAGACATCAACCATGATAGGAAGATACATCGAACACAATGATTCACCTCCCTTGATGTGATTCGTCTTATCTGCCCTGATGTGACTGATATGAATGCTGTCAGGAATGATACATCTTTTATCTTTTCTCATGTCTTAAAGAAATGGTGGTGATAAAATTAGGCTATCAGACTATAACAACTGATTAGGCTATATTGTAAAAGGATGATGATTGAACTGCTGCACTGTATTCAACATCAGACAGATGACATTCTACTTACCGGGTATCAGTTATGTTCTTCAGTGTCCTCATCTATCCACTCATGGCTGATTCTTCTGTTGAGAAACTTCACAGGTGTACACCTACAATGTATTAATGAACGACGTGATAAGGTTGGTTTGAACGTAAATTGAGCATTGTTGGGATAAAATATAATGCAATAGTCACTGGATATTGATGGTGCAGTTAGTCCACTAACAATTACGCTATCACATGTATACAAGGAAATGTTCATTGCTCAAAATGAGCGATTTGTGAGTGTTAAGTGTTCCCCCAGTGGATGAAGGTGCAGAGAAGTGCCAGTAGCATAATTATGTAACGATTGCGGTCCTGGTTCCCGGATTCCTGGAACTTTTTCGTGGCGTGGGGATGATAACTCCTGTAAGAGGGCTTGAAAGTAGAAGTTTGTCATTTCGGCAGCATTTTGGACTCCCACATATCATGGTCTGACCAAATTCTCTCGATGTACATCTCATACGGATCAACAATTCTATCAACAAAATCCCCCCATGAATACTGGCTGATGTACAGTTGATCTTGACATCGATAAAAATATTGATGGTTTCGTTTCAACTGCAACTCGTTGTTAGTTATGCTAAGACAGAAAAAGTTGGTTTTTACAGACTCCTCTCAGTGGGATCAGTTTTCTTCTCACCACGGTCTTCACCTCAACCAGTCCTTTGGCAACACCATCGACATAAACAACGCCATCAGATCCGAATGTTCTACTTTAACATTGGATCCCTGTGACTTTGTTTCACGAATTGCACATTCCTGTATTTGTTGTAGCTTCTTGCTGCAAACCAAATATGGTGGCTGATGTTCCTCAAAATTTACTGTACAATAGCTTTTCGATTGTGCACTTCAGCTTGGTGGTTGTTTTTTTTTAGTTAGGACAGTTCCAAAGTTAGATGTCTGATGTGTCATGCTGACTGCCACTCACTGCTCAAAGTTTGATATCTGGTGTTCCTCTCAAGATCCCTTTCCTTTGTCAGAGTGACACACATCTAATACCACTTATGCCGGTGCTAGAGGCCGTGTGGTCATGTCATCCAAGTTGCCACATAAACAGGTACAATAAAAGACACATATCACGAATCGTTAGATTGTTGGTAAGAGCTTTAGAATAGGTTAACCGGAAGACTAAGTCATGTGACTTTGTCAGTATGTCGGCATCTCTTCCCACTTCCCATATATGTGTTGTAAGTTGTAACATACATTGGACGAGTAGAATGTGTCACATACTTCCTTCAACTCCACAGTGTGATACCTGGGCAATCCTGAGCTGCATTTTCACTATATAAGTTGACCATCATGGCTCTGATTTTCTCTCGTCCTTGATTGATTGATTGTTTATTCACCATTTCATCAAATGTATATACAAACATAATATCTAATACGGCTGTATAAATGGCGGGAATAAAACCCCAGGGGGCTTGTTCTATCCCAAACTGATAATATTTAAAAAAGTATGCGACTGGATACAGCAGGGTAAAAAAGATACATGCAGGTGTTCAGTTTCTGCTGTAATTATTTACGATATGTATATATAAATATATGCAGTAAATATATGTATAAGGTGAATATATAATCGAGATCAGGTGCTGTACATATAGTGAAATTCTGTCAATTTGATAATTCTGAGAGCTCGATGGATCATATGATTAACAATACAGTTATGTACAAAAGAGGTTTGTCTCTTCACTAAATTAAAATAGGTTATATACATTGTGTATTTACAGTTCCAAGTAATACAGGTCTATAGATAAACATGTAAAATAATAAAAAAATAAAATAAAAAAATAAAATTAGGCCCTTAGTAAATTAGTAAATCTGGTAGCAACTTTTGTTGTGTATTATAGTGTGTACACCCTCCAATGCTTAGATAGATAAATATGGCGATCATCAGTAGTTCAGGCGCTTAACAAGGTAGGCCTTTAGACGCGATTTGAAAAGTGAATAGGATGGGGAGGCTTTTATGTCAGTGGGCAATGAGTTCCACACTCGCGGTGCTTTCGCTTTTGTAGAATAATATGATAGATTTGAAATTACTCGGATTCTGTAGAGATTCAGGTCAGATTGGCAGTGAACTTCTGATAGTTTTGTAAAATAGCTTATAAATTTGTTCGGTAAAGAAAATGGTGTGTGAAAAAATTCGTGGGTAAATAATAATATCAGGTGGTCATTGATATGATGAAATGGTAGGATGTTTTGCTCTCCTGCCTGTGCTTTTCTGTAATTTCCCTCTGCCACGGAATAATTCTGTTGCGTTGGTAGTTTTAATGTCTTCCCATGTTTGTGATGGCCACCCTGTTCCCATATTTTTACGCAAGGCTGCATCCAATTTTCAGCCAGATTTAATGCGAAATTCACAAGAATAAGGGCTGATTTGTTGGCAAGCCAATTGAGCAGTTTCATCACCTCCCTCCTCCAAGTCATCAATGATGTTCACCACTTCACCGGGACGATCACCCCTAGCTTCTTCCATATATACTTTTGTTGTGCCATCAAGCCAGAAGGTTGTTCTTCTGGTGATGGCATAAACGACTTCTAGTGAGCCTTGCTTGAACAACCCTTAGAAGACGTGTTAGCTGACACTGATTCCTGTTGGGCATTGCACACCTCAGCTTTACACTTATCATGATGCCCAAACACATGGTTCAATCTGTTCTTCAGGTCATGCTCCAGGATAAGTTTTGCCTGAAATCTGTCTTCTTTCCGGGATCTCATCTTGATAGCACAACGTGCGATTGTACTCAGTCTTACCCGTGTGATTTTCAATTCTCGGCCATTTTGGCGTCGGGGTATTGTCGTCGTCATGTACGTTCGTTCGTCCGTCCGTCCGTCCGTCCGTCCGTCTTTTACCGCATTTCAGAAAAAGGCGCTTGGGATACAGTGACAGACGCCTATCGAAAATGGCTCCGCTCGGCACATATTTTACAGAGTTATGTCCCTTTACAGATGTATTAATTTTTTTAAGACGAGATAAAAATTGTTTGGAGTGGTTAAAAATGAGAGACGGGATGGTGAAGATAAACGAAGTATTAAGATTAATGAGCCTAATATGCAGTATAACACTGAGAACAAACTATAAAAGCAATCGGTTATAGAATGTAAATATGTTGACGTTGAAATGGGGATTCTGTTCTACCAGCCCCTCCAGGCCGTACCAGGGCATTTCACAGCATGGTTAGCACACCCTAGCTTCTCCACATCTCTGCACCAAATTGACCCTTTGTGACTTATCCTCACATTCATAGAAGACCTCCAGAAAGATATCTACTTTCATTACAAATGCAGGTAGTCCAAACTATAAGCCCACCCTCGTATGGGATGCCTTATTCTCATCCAACGAATGGCAGTGGATAGTTTCAATAAAAAATAAACTCAGCTATATTGCATCAGTCTGTGATGTATTTTTCAATATCATGAATAAATGATCTGTAAATGTACTTACATTTGCATATACATACAAGAGAGTTATTCAGATAATCCTCGAGTAAGATAATCCAAGGTAAGTAAAATCATATCCATCATATTCCACCTCGTATTCAGTGCCTGAAAAGCAATCTGTACCTGATACCAGTCTAATAACAGTGGTTGTAAAAATATCATGAAAAAAGTCAACAAAGACATCAACCATTATAGGAAGATACATTAAATACAATGATTCACCTCCCCTGATGTGATTCGTGTTATCCGCCCTGATGTGAATGATATGAATGCTGCCAGGAATGATACATCTTTTAACTTTGCTCATGTCTCAAAGAAATGATGGTAATAAAATTAGGCTACCAGAAATATAACAACTGATTGGACTACATTAAAAAGGGATGAAGATTGAAGTTCCGCATTGTATTCAACATAAGACAAATGCCATTCTACTCACCAGGGTACCAGTTATGTTCTTGAGATTCCTCATCTATCCACTCATGGCTCATTCTTCTGTTGAGAAACTTCACAGGTGTACATCTATTAACGTAGCGATGTGATAAGGTTGGTTTGAACGTAAATTAAGCATTGTTGGAGTGAAATATAATGCAATAGTCACTGAATATTGATGGAAGCATATTTGCAGTAAAAACTAGAGGTTCCGCTTTGACCCTTGGGTTGCCGCTTCGGCATGAAGCCTATGCTGGTTGTTTTTTAAGCAAAAATATACGTCTCCCCCAACCTCCTACCTTGCCTTGAGTGGGCACATTATTTAAGGGAAAGTGCTATAAAATGAATGTAGCAATAAGTATCCTAAACAAAGCTGTGCATCTAAAAATATTAATTGACATGCGAAGAGGCGATTTTCATTGTGGCAGTAGCCCAATGAGGAGTCGGGATTTATATAGCAATGAGTGGATTGCCAACATCTATAGCATCCAACCATTGTGAAATATATGTAATTGTGAAGCATCAATTATTTCGAAACTGATCACAATATAGGAAAGATGCAAAATATACAAGAGGCACACATATAATATACATGCTGTACTGTATAGCACCTACCCATTCAGTAGTTTTCAAGATATGGAGTCACCAATAATTGGACAAACAGACAGACAAGCACATTTTGCATGGACCCACACAAGTGAGTGAATAGGGTTTAACGTCGCTTTCAACATTTTTTCAGCTATATCACGACGGGGAAGGGAAGGGAGGGGAGGGGAGGGGGAGGGGCATGGGTACCTACTTGTAACAGAGCAGATCTAATGCTGCCATTTTATAGTGCTGTCCCACTGAAATATCATGCCGTAGGCAGACATGACACCCCACTCAGTCACATTATACTGACACCGAGCGAACCAGTCCTTGTTCTATCCTCTTAATGCTGAGCGTAAGCGAGGGAGCAACAAGTTCCATTTTTCAAGTCTTAGGTATGACCCGGCCTGGGATCGAACCCAGTACCTACCGCTTACGAGGCCGGCGCTCTAACCAATAGACCCACACAAGCACTAGCTCACACCAAAACTAGCTCACACCAAAACCTAGTTGGATCACAAGGCCATTTCAATGAAACTTCCATTCAAGTTTGGTGAAATTTCATCCAGTAGTTCTTCACATATTTTGTAGACAAGAGTAGTCCTGTACATACATGTAACAAAGATGGACATCAGAAACAGATGGATGCATGCACGCACACCAAAACATAATCAGATGTGGACGCCATTCCAATAAAGATTCCATCCGAGTGTGGTGCAGTTTCATTCCGTAATTCTCCAGATATCTTACAGACAAGGCCTGTCTGTACATGTAGAAGTAGATTGACAGACGGACGGACAACAGACCCGGACGAACGCATGCATGAATACCGAAACCTAATCAGATGAGAAGCCTATTGCAATGAATTTCGTCAGGTAGTTCTCCAGAAATTTTGCAGACAAGGCCTGTGTATAAGTGGATGGACGGACACGAATGAACGCTCGCGCACACACCAACACCTAATCAGATGAGGGGGCTATCCCAATGATTGGTGAAATTCCGTCAAGTAGTTCTCCAGACATCTTTCAGACAAGGTCTGTATATACATGTACAATTAGATGGACGGACGGATGGACAATGGGCACGGACGAACGCACACACACACCAAAACATAATCAAACGAGGGTCTATCCCAATGAACCTTTCATCCAAGTTTGGTGAAATTCCGTCCAGTACTTCTCAAGATATCTTGCAGACAAGGAAAGGGGATTGACAGACAGACAGGGAACGGACAGACAGACCTTAGATGGATGGACGGACGGAAAAGGACACGGATGAATGCACACACTCACGAAAGCTTAATCCAATGAGTGGGCTATCCAAATAAAGCTTCTATTCGAGTTTGGTGAAATTCCGTCCAGTAGTTCTCAAGATATCTTGCAGACAAGGTCTGTATATACATGTACAAGTAGATGGACGGACGGACGGACGGACACCGGACACGCACGCACACACACTAAAACCTAATCAAATGAGGGGGCTATCCCAATGAAGCTTCCACCCAAGTTGGGTGAAATTCCGTCAAGTAGTTCTCAAGATATCTTGCAGACAAGGAAAGGGGATGGACAGACAGACAGGGAACGGACAGACAGACAGACAGACAGCACAAACACTAGATGTCTCCCCCCAACATAGTCGGGGGAGACATAATTATCTCAGTTATTTTCCTAACATGTAGGCTGGAGCAACAACAGGCAGCAAGTGGAGCATTAGCACTTGATAGGTGACTTGCGTATGTAATCAGCGCGGGAAAATAAGCGGTGACCTATTGTTCTAACGTACGCAAGTATATGTAACTACAAATGTTATTGGGTTACTAATGGATTTACATGTTTTAACCTATTTAGATCTTATCGGAGGAATCTTTATTTCCAGCTCAGGTCCCTGTAAATGAAGTGTTCAACGCACCTCACTGACTTACCTTGAGGGACTGATTGGAAGCGTACTGTCCTCGTCTTGCGTGTTAGATTTGGTCGCCACAGTTCCACTTGTGAGGTCAGAATCATTCTGCAAGTATAGAATTGAAACAGTCGTGAATGGTTATGATATACATGTACATGAAGGAGTGCTGAGAAGGAAGGTGAATTACTCCCCCCCACCACCCCAACTTAAATGTTATCGAATTGCAATACAATGGAATTGTGGTACATGGTACAATGTAATGAAGTTCAATACAAAAATTTGTAGACTTAAGGTTTGAAGACTTAAGATAATTGATTGTGAGGCCTCTTCCATGAAGTTTCATGATTTTGATTTGTGAACCAGGGATTTGTGCAGTGAGTCCACTAACAATTACACGGACTATCCTGGAACGTTTTCCGGGTTCCTGGAACGTTTTCGTGACGTGGGGATGATAACTCCGGTAAGGAAGCTTGTCAATTTCGGCAGCATTTTGGACTCCCATATATTATGATCTGGCCAAATTCTCTCGATGTACATCTCATACGGATCAACAGTTCTAATAACAAAATCCACCCATGGATACTGGCTGATGTGCAGTTGACCTTGACATTGGTAGAAATATTGATGGTTTCTTTTCAACTGCAACTCGTTGTTAGTTATACTGAGACAGAAATTACTGGCTCTACAGGCTTCTCTCAGTGGGATAGGTTTTCCTTCAGCTCGTTCTTCACCCCAATCAGCCCTTTGGCAACACCATCGATAAACAACGCCGTCAGGAGAGACGCTCAGATATGGGAAGGATGGATTCACAAACGTAACTGAATGTTCTACTTTAACATTGGATCCCTGTGACCCTGCTTGACGAATTTCATATTCCTGTATGGTTGGAGCTTCTTGCTGCAAACCAAATATGGTGGCTGATCTTCCTCGAAATGTACTGTACAATAACTTTTCGATTGTGCATTTCAGCTTGGTGGATGTTTTTTTGGTTGGGACAGTTCGAAAGTCAGTCTGAAGTGTCTAGCTGACTGCCACTCACTACTCAAAGTTTAATCTCTGGTGTTCCTCTCAAGATTCCGTGCTTCTGTCAGAGTGACACATACATTGAGTGAGTGAGTTAGTAGGATTTAACGTCGTTTTCAACCCTTTTTTGTCATCTTACGACGGTGCCTACATGTGCCAGAACACGAGAGTGTCCACAGTTCCTATTATCCTGGACACTGATCAGCCCAGTCAGTACAGCACCCGGTCACCCACCCAAGTATTGATCAGGCTCAACGTTGCTTAACTTCGATGATCTGACGAGAACCGGTGTGCCCAATGTGCGCCGTACCCACATGCAACTCCTCAGGTGTGATATCTGGGAAATCCTAAGCTGCATTTTCACCATATGCAATTTGACCAGCATGGCTCTGATTTTCCCTCTCCCTTGCTGATTTCCTTTTCTTTGCCCTGGCTCGCACCACTGGTTTGTTTTGGCATTTGGTTTTGGCCTGCCTTTTCTGCAACCCCACCCCCGGTGTGTCGGAGTACCTCAGTTGCGTTGGAATTTGTCACGTCTTGCCGTGTTTGTGATGACCAATCTGTTCTCATATTTTTACGCAAGGCTGCGCCATCACACCCAGCATGCCACGACTCGCCGAGACAGCGATCAAACACTTTCCCTCCATCAAATTCGTGCGAATCCACATCTAATTTTCAGCCAAATTTGTTGTGAAATTCACAAGAATAAGAGCTGATTTGCCGGCAAGCCAATTGAACCGTTTCATCACCTCCCTCCTCATGTCATCACTGATATTCACCACTACACCGAGACGATCACCCCTAGCTTCTTTCATCGATGCTTCTGTTGTGCCATCCAGTCAGAACGTTGCTGTTCTGGTGATGGCATAAACGACCTCTGGTCAGTCTTGCTTGAACCACACTTAAAACACGTACTGGTTGCTGCTGATTCCATTTGGCTTTGCCCACCTCAGTCTTACACTTATCATGATGCCCAAACACATTGTTCAAGCTGTTCTTCAGGTCATGCTCCAGGTTCAGTTTTGCCTGAAATCTGTCTGTTTCCCGGGATCTCGTCTTGATAGTACAACGTGCGATTGTACTCAGCCTTACCCGTGTGGATTTACTGAGTTGGTTGGCACCCTTATATTGGGTAAAAGTTATGAAAAATTGTTGTAAATTGGAAGTTTAACAAGAGCATTATGTGCTTCAATATACGCCTGTGCATGCCTAACTATAACCCTTGAAAGTATTGTAAAGTTGAATGTGATATTGATAAAATAGGTCAGGATTGGTGAACTTGAAAAGTTTTTAATTAATCGCCACTTGCATACATGTACTGTAGTGTAGATTTAAAGAGCTGAACCATGAGCCCAGGATACTGCAAAATAGATCAGTCAGTCTTCTAGACAATCACCATGTACTTATTTGGTAGAATTTGAAGCGCCTAGACGGAACTCTTCTAAATTTATCAGCAATACTCAAATTTGGCCTACATAAAGTAGGCCAAGGTCTGTCATCCTCATTAGCATTCTGTCCCATCACCAGTTTCATATATATAGTGTGAACTTAGAAAGCCTGACAAGAATCTTTAAAGACATATGGTGTTAACAATCAAGATGAACACACGGACGGACCAAGCAGACAATATCCTTTGACCAACCTTGTACGAGGGGTAAAGATGAATACAGGCTACTTCTTTTGTATCACAATCCACAATGATTTTTTAACCACAGTGACCTTGACCTTTGACCGTTTCACCTCAAAGTGAATACCGTTCCTCTTTGACCCATAGGGAAGGTATACCAAAACGTTTGATACCAATTTTTGACATGCAAGTGGAGATATCACACAGACAAACAAAACTTAACAGACGGACAGACAGACAGACAGATGGACGGAAATCGTGATCGCAATTTACGGCCTCGTCTATCGACGGGTGTATAAAATCAGAGGAATTTCAGTATGGAATACAGTGACACCTGTGAATACAAACACCTGGAAAGACTGAGCAATCTCTAAATACCGATTGTATCCATGATTCTGAGAACCCCAACATCTCGACTTGTGGGGTGGTCTGCTAAAGCTGCACCAGTATTGAAAGCAGACATGCAGAACAAACTTTACATGTACACAGTATAGGTGTATATTTTTGTCTAACAAAAGTCTTATCATCGGAAAATTACAAAGTCCAAACCACATGCACATCCTCAAACCGTATGAAACATGTGTAGCAATTGTCAAAAATCACCCAATGAATTACAAGCGTCTAGTCCGTCATTCATAATCCAGCCATCGTTCATTAGAGAATATCCGCGTCCATAATCCAAAGACCTATTCCATATTCCATATAACAGTATTAGCACCAAATTCAAAAAGACAATCATAGTATACATAAACATAGGCTTGTTTCCTGCAAGAGAGAAGCGGTCAACAGTTTTCAATGATGCCGGCAAGACATCATGATGTTCCAAAAATAACAAATCCGTATCGCTGATCAGTATTCTTAATCCATAATATTCGTTGTAAAGTCGTCATCTAAAGAATGATGTATCTCAGTCACGCTTTGATTGTGCCTGTTCATATGAGTACCATGAGGTTCTTGAAGTACACGCGTTCATACGGCCCCTAGCCCCGGGTTAAGCGGAATTAGACACAAGTTACGAAACTTAGCGCCATAGATCTTGCACGCTACGTTCGTATTTTGCTATCAGCATGCGATATGTATCGCCAAATTTGAGAAACTTTGAGTGTAGGCGCTTGGTGGAATAGCCCTGTTTTTAAGTTTCTGCACCAATGTTTTGTGACGTTGATTAAAATCGTCACATTTAACACAGGATCTAGCAAATGCTACTAAGCGAGATATGTATACGCCATATGCAGGTCCCACTGGAATATTACTGTCCAGAAAGGGATAGTTTACGATGTCGAAATTGTAATCATATCTTTTGTCATAAAGTCGACGAGAGAGAATGCCCGCTTCGTTTTTGTAGAGATATAAATCTAAATATGATGTGCCTGTAGGGCACCTTCACATCCAGTGAAGGTGGATGTATATCCTTCACTGCGTCATTTATATAGCGATTATCCACAGCGAGAAGGTCGCCTATATAGCGTTTGGTGAATGAGAAGGAACGGGCTTTGAATGGATCGGTTTTTGAAAGCGCCTGCATATAGTCGTATTCAAAAGAGAACAGATACAGGTCAGCCAACAGGGGTGCACAATTAGTACCCATTGGAATACCTATATGCTGCTGATATATTGTGTTGCCAAATTTCACATAGATATTTTTAATGAGAAATTCAAGCAACTCTATAAACAAAGAAACATCCCATGAATGATATCTCTTGTATGTAGTAGAGCTAAAGAATGCTTTATGGCTTCTGACATTAATATATCTACGATCAGTTTTCTTGAACACAGATACTATTAATGAACTTAGACGGTCTATAAGGTCCTGATGAGGGATTGTAGTATAGAGAGTCGAGAAATCCCATGTGGATACATGTCTGTACGGTATGTGACCTTTAGCATCAAGTTCTTCCGTAAGACATTTTGAGTTTTTCAATATCCACATACATTCAACGCCAGAGTTCTTAGAAATAATGGCGCAATACGTTTCCCAAAATGCTTTTACCTCCTGAAGGGCCCTCGTCAATAGGGTTGAAAGAAGCTTGGTGGTGCAGCTTCTAAAACCAGCTATGAATCTAGCTTTGTATGGTGATTTATGCATTTTGGGAGTCCAGTATAGTTTTGGTATGTCGCTATGATTGATTGAAAGACAAATACCTCTTTCCCTGAGAAACTTTTTGTGATTGTTAAATAGATCTTCCAGAGTAAATGCAGATTGAGAGTAAGTAGACGTATTTGATGAAGATACGTCTACACTCAATTCGTTAACCAGCACCTGGTAATAGTAATATTTACATATGAATATTATATTATTCGGAGCTTTGTCTGTTGGGACTATGACGAATTTACTCTGGAGATTTGCTAGAACTTCTTGCGAATTGAGGTTTCTCAGTACTTGTTTTGCTTGGGGAAGAGTACGTCTGCCAATATGGCGGATTGTTTCAACGACCTTGCTCTTGGTGAGGTCCAGCCAATCAGCGAGTACTGTAGGTTCAACTTTTTCTCGCTTAGACCAATCAATAACGTTCAGCAAACTTTCCAAGTACAGGATCTGGTGTATATGTATACATGTAAATGTGTTCATGCGCATTATCAATGGCAAATTATTTAGTCCAAACTCTCATAATTTGGACAAAAATTGATATTTCATCTCATAAACAGGACAGGCACATGTACCCGCTAATCACGTGAAACATGTACGCACCAAGCTACATAATCGTACAGTGACAGCTGACAACTACAGCAAACTTTCTATGTACAGGTTTACATGTTGCTCATTGTCATTAGATTTTAACATTGGAGCACTCCTAGAATCCTCCTGGGTAGCACCAAAACTGAACCCCTTATTGGAATTTCCACCTTCGATATATTTTTTTTATATATTTTTTTCTGAATGTTTTGATAAATTGCTAAACCAAAAATGTTATCATTTCCCGGGAGGGGACACCGACACTGATACCGTCGACGACATTCTCTTTCTCCCTCTCACAATATTTCGACTTCGTTAGAAGAGATAAAATCTGTTTGGGGTGGCTAAAAATGAAGAACGGGTGGTGATGATGATTGAAGTATTAAATTTAATGAGCCTAATATCCAGTATAACACTGAGAACAAACTATACAAGCAATCGTTTATGGAATGTAATTATGTGTTCACCTTGAAATGGGAATTCTGTTCTACCAGTCTCTCCAGGCTGGACCGAAGGCATTTCACAGCATGGTTAGCACAGTCTATCTTCTCGAGATCTCTACACGAGATTGGCGTATGGGGGTTATTGTAGAACTGTCACCATCCGCTATCATTTTGAGGTATCATAGACCATACTTCTCCTCACATTCATATCAGGCCTCCAACATGAAATTTACTTCCATTCTCTGCTCGCTTTTCCACCATTTTTTTAAAACCTCTCCTAAGGCATTGTAACTGTGATTGTGGCTCCTTTTCGACCATCTCCCATTACATATGGCAGGTATGACTGGTACGCCCTCGTGGACGAAGTTCGCTTCAACAGCATGCCTTCTTCATTCTTCTGCAGCTTCGCTGAGCTCTTCCTTCACTTTGTCATGGTCTAGTGCAGTGAATGTCTTTAGAGGAGAGACCAGATATGCCCATAGTTCCCATTTCTTCATTCAGCTTGCACACCTTCCATCTACGGTGATGTCATTTGGTGTTGTTTTAATGTTGTTGACAACTATCTTTGCGGACATCTCACATGGAAATCGTTCGGCACATGCTAAGCAAAAAGTTGTCAGGGAACAGGCCAGGCCTCTGCTTTGCATGATGTGATCCATTCCCGGGCCTTCGCACAACTCACAGCATGGCAGCTCACCTGAAGTAACAGTTCATTCAAACTCTCTAATAGATGACTTTGTACCCATCTTGGCCATTAGTTTCAGGTTCGGCTCGTCTCTTCACAGCCACTTTTAAACTTCCACCTTCAATACATAAATAGAAGGATTGCTTGATGGGTTTCTTCAAATACTCCCTTTGTAAAATCTTCCTGTATTGCCTGTTTCCCATATTCTGGAAAGAATTTCTTCCACCGGGACACACAGATTTCCTGCTGTTTCTAACTTTACGTTTCCCCATGATATCAAGTCAATGTTGAATATTGAACACCGTACTAAAGATCCAACAGTATACAATCCATGTGCAATTTATCCTGGTCAATGTAAGAAAAATGATCAAAATACAGTCTCATTTTGGTTTTAAACTGTCAACATGCACCTGGAAATCTTTCACACAGTCCAGAGGGTTAAAATGTGACATTTTCCCCCACCAAAACTGCTAGTATACCGAACATGGAGTGAACAATGATAAAACGTTCCACAAACTAAAGTTGTAAACACAGCTTCAAGACCCGTAACTCATTGCTGGTGGTTCACACAAGCGTAACACATGCCTGCAGTGTCTTATACACCTTCAAAACAAACCGTACCCGCCTTTTTCACATAATATGTCAATAATATTGGATAAAAATCGAAATTTCGCCTCTTCTCCGCGGTGTTCTTGTGTTCTTGTTTTGCAGCTCCACCCCTCCCCATGCAAGTCAACAGGAAGTGTAGCCAATCCACTGAAAATTGCTAATCCTGCATCCGCAAAACAGTTCTATAATAAACTACTAATTCTTACAGTTTGTACTGACCACACGCGAAGCAAAGTATCATTCGTTAAATCAAAGTAATACGGAACACAATATATATCTTCAAAATTATGGAAATATATTCTTAAAAAAGTTCTCACAGTGACGTGATCTCCATCACTGAAAGGAGCCGGGAACTAATGTTCGCCATGTGAAAGTTTGCATTATGAACAGGTGAAAAAATGCTGTTTATTCCTTGCATCTATCATTTTGGCAAGTATGTCACGATTATGTAGTAATGTTCATTTCCGGATGGTTGTCATTCCTTTGTCCTTTCCGTACATTAGATAATTATTGTCCAAAAACCAACAACATTGGGGTGAAAAAAAATCTCCATGATTCCCGATAAAAATCTATTTGGACAAGGTGTCATGGAAGCACAGATTTCCACTTTCAACGGTTTGTAACTTGTAATTATCACTGTAACTTGGGTATTTCGCACATTCCATTTGTTTCCTGACCTCTCCATTGTTATATTACCTATAGACATATGTGTGTAGTGAATTTTTAAAGCATAATTTTACAGTTATTTTGGTTCGTAATTTCTGAAACTTTCTTTTTTTCACATCCTTCATGAAAGCACCCAAATTGCTACACGTTTGGCCTTCTCAAAGTCCTGTCTGTCATGTGCGATTTTCAAGAGGATATTCTAATTATTGTCTCATTTATTCCAAATTTTTTGAGACACTATGAAAAACAAATATATATTTTTGGTATTATCCAGCCTTAATGTTTGGCGTGAATTTAAAAATCCCCAATTTTGAATATTAATGTTTGTTCTAGATGATAGGTTTTATTATTTCTTCTGATCCTGATATATGTCAATGTGCCAAGCTGGCAGACACAATATATGTCAAATTTCCACGTTTCAAGTGAATCTGTTTTTAACTATCCATTTAATACTTTTGTGCATTACATTCATTCTGTCATGTTGTATATCGGTATTTCTACCTTAACAGAGTATATTTGGGCATTTGTTCATGTACTATAACATAATCCCATTGCTTTTACAGCCGATTAGTTATTAGGAATATGTTAACATGTTATATCTACTACAAAACTGGTCGCCCATGGTAATGTATTTGCTGCTTATGAAATATGGCATGTAATAAATATTGCCTCCGTAGACTGTCAAGGCCTCAAACAGAAACAAAAACGTAGAGATGTTTTCCAGCACATAAGCAATTAGAAGTGCTCAATATAATGTCTTCAGGATGTTCATTTCACAAAAAGAAAAATCGAGAAACAAGCTAAGTCGGAATGGGGGTATGAAGCCTACTTCAGTTCTTTCAGAAGTAATGCAAGGGAGATAGCCATACTTTTCCCCAACAATTCTGAAATTTAAAATTCTACGAGTAAAATGAGATAAAGAGAATGGGAATTTTTTAGCTTCGGAGATAAAAACCCCTGAAATGGCATTTGTGCTATGCTCCTATACAGACCAACCTGACTTCTTTAACATCAAACAGGCAGTTCTTGAAGAGTGGAATAACCAACACTTCGCCATCTGTGGTGATTGGACTCTCGTTCAAGATCCTGAATTGGATACCTTTAATTACTGTAGGATAGACCACCCAAAGGCCAGAAAACATATTTGGTGATGAAAGAGCTTCTGGACCCTGTGGATCCATCTCAGCAAAAAGAAGATTCACGTGGCAACAGTAGAATATATTAAGCAATCACTTTTGAATTTCTTTCTCATTTTTCTAGATATGTTTCTCGTGGTGAATAAGACAGAAATCGATCCAGCTATCGATCAGACTATTTGCTAAATCTCATGTCACTGGAAATTGATGATTTTAAAAAGGGTATGGGTTTCTGCAAATTTATTAATTAACTTTTGAATACAAAATTGAAAGACAAAGCATATGCTCAGCTAGTCGAAACAACAATTCGGGAGACCATACAACAATATTCATCCAATACACAGGATGAAACAGGAGCAAACACTTTCGATATGAATGATCAGCTACTACTGGAAATTATTTTGTTGAACGGTAGCGGCAAAACTATTTCATATGCCAGTCATAAAGAGAAAGAAGGAGAGAAAAAGGAGAAAAGGAGAAATTAAATGTAAAGGCGGACAATTCAAAGAAATTATGTGAAAAAGAGCTAACGGAAGAAATATACAAATTCAATAAGAATAAGAATCGATAAGCTAAAAGTGGAAGGTATCATGGCAAGGACAGAACAAGTGGAAAAACCGACAAAGTATTATCTGAACTTGGAGTATAGAAATTACATGAATAAGACAATAACTAGGTTAGAAACTACAGATGGTAAGATTATAAATGACCAAGGTTGCATATTGGACGATGCAAAAACCTTTTACAAAAAACTTTATTCCAAAAAAAAAGAGGTAAGAAACATCGATCTGAAACAATTATTTAAAGACCTACCAATCCCAATATTAACCGAAAAGCAAGCAGTCTTTGAAGGGGAGTTTCCTCTGTTGAGATATTGGCATCTTTAAAATTACCAAAATACTCCCGGAGTCCAGATTAAGACGGCTTTTCCGACAAGCTTTTTCCTAATTTTTCTGGAGAGATATCGGATAGTATCTAGTTCATTAAACTATCTATTACACAAAAGCTAGGTGTGATGACTTGCCTGCCCAAAGAAGGTAAACCAAAGCATTTGTTGAAAACTAAACGTGACTTACAAAATCTGCTCCAGTGCACTAGCATGTCGAATTGAAACTGTGTTACCAAATATAATAAATGAAGATCAAACTGGTGTCATGTCCGGCAGTTTCATGTAATGGGTGAAGACACGAGGTTAGTATACGATGTAATGTTCATAACTGGAAGCAAACATATTCCAGGCTTAATACTTTTAATAGATTTTGAAATGGCGTTGGATTCAGTTAGCTGGAGATTTATTCAGAACGTTTTAGATTTTTTTTAACGTTGGTCCCTCGATAAAAAAAAAATGGGTGGAAATTTCTACTAAAAATATAGGGTTTTATCTTTTAGTAAACGTGTTTGCTTCTCAATTTTCTCATTGTCAAGGGGAGGTCACTTTCCCCGTATCTTTTTTTCTAAGCGATTATGCTAAGCAATAATGATAAGATCAAAGGAATAAAACTGGGTTATATAGAGTTTATACTGTCAGAGTATGAGAATGACACAACTGTCTTTCTGGATGGATCTCGAGGAAGCCTGGTTGCCTGCCAGAAAGATTTGGACTTTTTCGGTCAATTTTCAGAACTAAATATCAATTCGGATAAACAAGGGTCATTACGATAGGATCAGCTATAGGTTAAAATAAAGTTCATAAAAGAAAATGGCGGTTAGACTACACGCAAGATTCATTCTCTCTTCTTCGCATGAATTTCACGCTAAATGTGACCGAAATAGTGGAGAGAAACTACAAAGACAAACTGAAATTGATATTTTGATGAAGATATGGTAAAAAGAATGTTTACCCCTTCATGAAGACTTGTTTTGAAATATTTAATATTGCCAAATTAAATATCTTACTTTCGAGACAGCCCGATCCTCCGCAAATTTCGGTTGACGAAATCCCAAAAAAAGTTTTCAGTTTGTCTGGAATAAATAAGCCAGAGCTACATCAGTTTTAGCCTTCAAAGATAGTGGGATGAAAATTCCTCTTTTTATTTTTGAAAACAATTCGTATAATATCCTGGCTGAAAAATAGCAAAACAAGAATGTAAATGGTGTTAACTACTCCCTGTAGAGTTTCTTGATTCCGCCAGAGCAGGATATTCTATGCTGGGTAATGAAATACGAAATTCTTTCTGCCCTGACGTCAATGAAGCATAAAATCTCTTTCAACAGAATGTGAAGTACAGAGAACCTATTCATATTGCTTTTAAAAAATGAATAAATCATTTGGCAAAAAAACAAGTTTAAAATAGATAACAAATCCATGCTTTATGGCATCAAATTTGTTAATGACCTGCTACAGAAGGACACATTTATTAATTATGATACTTTCTGTGAAATATACTCAGCTACAGATATTAACTTTTTGGAATTTCTTACGCTGTTGAACTTACCTTCACATGCTTTATTGCTATCGTGCCTTTTCGCTATAGTCTTTCGTAAGACTTTATCACAGAACAAAACATAGTCCCTGTGTTCCCCATTGCTCATGCGCGAATATCCAAAATCCTCGCTGGTCTGACCAGGTCACTCCACGTCATTGGTCGGCCTATCAGTTGGCCAGATGTGAAAATGTGACTTAGTTAGGTTTTCCTTACCATTTTCTCCTGCATACCTGAAATCTGTTCTAATGTGTAGAGGGGACACATGCGTATATACCGGTTGTCAGCTTTGAAGTTTGTGTGCTAGGTTTCAGGGCGTTAAAATGGGGTTAATTCAGCAAAAAGTCCTCAAATTCACGAAAACGTTCGTAACTTTCATATTGTCTTGTCAAAATGAAAAACTATGTCTCAAATTAAAGGTATTGGATGTCATCTGATTGTTGCAAAAAATCGCGGTTACCCAAGATATGCGTTTGGTTCAGTGAAAGAAAGAGTCTCGAAATTAGGCAAAACATTTGCATTTTACATTTTTCATCCAAGGTAAAAACAATCACAATGGCATGGCCTCTCAACCGAATCGCTTGATCAGCACATACAAAATTTTGCCAACCATCGGGCAACTGTTTTATATAAACTTCAGATTATCCGGTTTAATGTCGGAGAGATAAATTAAAATGTTACCTTACCCCCAAAATTAAAGAAAATTCCCTTTTTAGGAAAACATTTTTAACTTTACAAGCGTCTAGTCCGTCATTCATAATCCAGCCGTCGGCCATTAGAGAATATCCGCGTCCATAATCCAAAGACCTATTCCATATTCCATATAACAGTATTAGCACCAAATTCAAAAAGACAATCATAGTATACATAAACATAGGCTTGTTTCCTGCAAGAGAGAAGCGGTCAACAGTTTTCAATGATGCCGGCAAGACATCATGATGTTCCAAAAATAACAAATCCGTATCGCTGATCAGTATTCTTAATCCATAATATTCGTTGTAAAGTCGTCATCTAAAGAATGATGTATCTCAGTCACGCTTTGATTGTGCCTGTTCATATGAGTACCATGAGGATCTTGAAGTACATGGGTTCATACGGCCGCTAGCCCCGGGTTAAGCGGAATTAGACACAAGTTACGAAACGTAGCGCCATAGATCTTGCACGCTACGTTCGTATTTTGCTATCAGCATGCGATATGTATCGCCAAATTTGGGAAACTTTGAGTGTAGGCGCTTGGTGGAATAGCCCTGTTTTTTAAGTTTCTGCACCAGTGTTTTGTGACGTTGATTAAAATCGTCACATTTAACACAGGATCTAGCAAATGCTACTAAGCGAGATATGTATACGCCATATGCAGGTCCCTGTTTAAACATCAAAATACGCAGATTATTTTACAGCTATTTAGTGTGGAATGGTTGTAAGAAATTATGGCGGCGGTATATATCGTATGTCTGTCTCAATACAATAAATACACTCGAAATTAGGCAGAATATTTTGTTTACTCCTTTGATCCCAGGTTAAAACAAACACAATGGCAGGACTTTTTCAACGGAATCTCTTGATCAGCATACAATATTTTATGCCATTCATCGGGCAACTGTTTGCTATAAACAAGATCAGATGATCTGGTTTAGTGTCATAGCGATAACATTAAATTTTACCCTACCCCCGTAATTAAAGAAAATCTTTCAGTTTAGGAAAATATTAGTAACTTTTCTGTCTACGCAGCAAAATAGGCACATTATATACAATGTTACATGTATTTAGTGGGGTATGTTGTAGAAATAATAACGACGGTATATACCTATATCTGACTTAATCCACTGAATAAACACGAAATTATATATATATATATAGTAGAAATTCAGGAAAAGGGTCAAACGTGAAGATAAATTGTTTGAAAATAGAGAAAACGCCGACACGCTCACATTGCTCTAATGCGCATTTCTGCTGTTTATTCAGCTTCTTCAGAGAGCATAATAACGGTATGTCAGATCGTAACAGTTTTATAAGGTACAGTGTTGTATAACATTGTCCTTGGTGATCGTATCCAATATACGTCATGAAAGATACAATTATTTCTATATACAGATTATTCAAGTATTGCAATAATAGTACAGCCCTATTAAAAGGGAACACAATAACTTAATGGGGAGGATTAAAGCATACAATCTTAATCCGTAATGCTTGGAAAAGTAGTACAACACATATAAGGGAAGTGGGAAGAGGTGCCGACATACTGACTGCGTCACATGACTTCACAGAATAGTCTTCTGGTAAACCTATTCTAAAGCACATACCAAGAATCTAACGATTCGTGATATGTGTTGTATCTCAGGTACGCTTTTATTGTACCTGTGCATGTGGCAACTTGGATGATATGACCACACAGCCCCTAGCATCGGCATAAGCGGTATTAGATACAAATCTAGAGAGCTATGATGGAAATGCTCTGACAACTCGTATACTGGTAATTGTTGAGCTGTTTCGCTGTGACAACTCGTACATTGGAGATTGGTGAGCTGTATCGTCGTCAGATGTAAATGACGGCATTTAACACAAAAGACTAGTCTGTAATGCCCGATGTCGACCCAGCATCAACTTCCCACAAGTGCCAACATATATCAAAGACCAAAAGGTCTGTACAGGGGGCGGGCCTCGGGGACGAAACGTCCACCAGCAGAATCTCGCCATATACAGGAAAAAATTACAACACATATAAGGGAAGTGGGAAGAGGTGCCGACATACTGACTGCGTCACATGACTTCACAGAATAGTCTTCTGGTTAACCTATTCTAAAGCACATACCAAGAATCTAACGATTCGTGATATGTGTTGTATCTCAGGTACGCTTTTATTGTACCTGTTCATGTGGCAACTTGGATGATATGACGACACGGCCCCTAGCACCGGCATAAGCGGTATTAGATACAAATCTAGAGAGCTATGATGGAAATGCTCTGACAACTCGTATATTACATCTGGTTAATGCAAATACAAATCAATGAAGTCAGTCTATACAATTGTAAGTGGGATTAAGCCTCCACGATAGGACTACACATGTCTAATGATACCTACAAGATGATTTGTGTTTGATTTAACCTCACACGTTCCAAGTATGTTTTTGGGAAAAACATGGTAAGTGTCCTGTTCTTTCATATAGATAGATATATTATTCATGTACTATTCAAACGGCTTTTAAATTTACTTATAAACATAGCTTCCTGGACATCCAGCCAATTTGGAATTGATTTACTTGCCGTAATCTGATAAAAAGGAAATATGGTGAAATTTCCTTTGCCATAGCTGTGTATATGTTTACTAACGCGCATATGTCTTAACGAAGACGTCGAAATCTGTTGCTTATGCACGCGAACACGGCCTCGTAGATATAAAGTTTGTCCGATATAATCGGCAGTACAACCGCTACACCTCATCACATATATAACGTTTTTAGAGGCGCAGTTCATATCTTGTTTCACAGTAAATACCTTGTCCGAATTTTCAAATGTGATAGAAGGCCCTTCTATCAGATGTTCGCACGTGCCACATCGAGAGTCACCGCATTTTTTTATTACCTCCGTCGATCAGACGGAGGTCTAGGAGCGCAACGTGAAATCTCCCGCCAAATAATTGTCATATGGGGAACCCCCGACTCATAGTATTTCCAATAGGGATCGTCATGGTTCCCGACGAAATCTTGAATCTTTCTTTGGACACAAATGAATGCTTACGTCACAAAAGGTGTGTATACTCTGCAGCGCTTCCACCGGGTCTCTTTATTCGAGGGTACTAAATTCGCGCGTGTACTCATAGCTTCGCGCTGGTACAGATGGCCGGTATGCGACGAGCAAGACGGTACATCTTCGGAAAATTTATGACCTATTCCAAGGTTCTTATCGTGACCTGTTCATGATCAGGTCAGGGGATTTGCAGCATTTCTGTTCTTCATTCGATACATAGTATGTACTTTTGTTGCTAACATTATGCAAGTTTTGTTGTTAAAAAAATAAAACTGAACGTACTTGTAGGCCTACTCGTTTGAAGCAGCAGACATTACAAATTTAGTTGACCTAGATTCTGCATTGAAGATCAACCATTGAAACGCGGAAAACAACGAATTACGTCAATTATACAGTATTTTCGCCTTCATGTTGTCTGATCGTACTATTCTTGTTTATCTGATGATGCTAAACATAATGATCTTGTGAACTTTGGGATAGGCCTAGGTCATAAATTTTCTGAAGATGTACCATTTTGCATACGACGAACGCAAACCTGCGCTTTCATAAAAAGTAAATTTTCACGAAAGAAAAACTCGCATTCCAGATAGTATAATCGCCCTACTGAATCAACAAGTATGATTATAGGTGAAAACCGCGGTCACGTGTCAAATTACAGTCAATGGTAGGTTTTCCAGTGCTTTCGTTATCAAGCGTGGGCGTGTGTCTGACCAGACGACAGTGACCACAGCCGAAAATGAACGATTTTCAGCATATCGATGACAGGTATGGTTACTGGTGTCCAGTCATATGTTGAAGGAGAAATATCGTACTATATTGTCACCAAACGTAGGGTTATTACTATTTCAAGTTAACAAAAATTTTAAACATTTTTGCGGCGAGAGGTGTTTTTAGATGTTGGTAGACAGTCGATTGTAGGTATTAGCATCGAATTATAGTGTGAGGAAATGAGCACAAAATGAACACGTGGGAACTTACTACCTGCCTCATGTATCACTGACTCATTCATCTCTCGATTCCTTCCACTTGTGTGTGTTTAAGAGGAATATGAACCATTAATAGTATATTCTCTCTGATATTACGACAGTCCATTGTATCATCATCGGGCCGATCATCGGACCTCCATTGTAGGTCAACATGCACTTGTGAATGATGCACAGAGAGCACATCGTCTGATCTAATGATTCGCCAAATGGACTGTTGCCAAGACAAATGGTAGCTACAATGGACTGTCGACATATCTGATATATAATCATATGTTGCCTCATTATAACATTGCAGCTGTTATGCGGCTTCAATGTGAAGTGATTCAACCTACAGTTCATGGTCGCATGACAAATGGACTGGTGCATTCACCTATAATCACACTTGTCGATTCAGTAGGGTGATAATTGGAAACTTCCTCGAGAATCTCTGAATCGGCAAAAAGATAAAGGACGAGTGTCATTCACCAGGATGCGAGTCGGAAGTGAGAAGTCAAATTCAAAGTCAGAGGTCAAAAACGTAAAACTCCGAAGAACTCTCTCGGCTTTTTCTTTTCTTTTTTTTTAGTTGGGGGGGTGAGGGTTGGGGAGATAGCGACTGAAAAAATATATCTTCCCATGCTTCAATCGTTATCTGTGAATCCGATCAACAACCTAGCCGGATAATCTGTCAAAAATTATCCGTCGTCTGGGTAAGGTTGAAGGGTCATCGGAAGCTCGAACTATGATACAGGCAAAAACTGCTGTTGTTGTAGTCTGGAAAAATAACTCTGACTCACGAGGCGCTCTCTCGGCTTTTTCTTTTCCTTTTGTTTGAAGATGGGGGGGGGAGATAGCGACTGGAAATATATATCTTCCCATGATACTTCAATCGTGCGCTCATGAATTCCACGGAAAAGCGGACATTGCTAAACAGCCCTTTTTCGCATAAAATTCACTCCACATTCTGTCGTAGACCCTATATTAGCATGCTGTTTGTTCTATTCGCTTCCTATGATCCCCGGGAACAAGCCAATAATAGAGAAGATGTGTTTTAATAGCGAAATATTTTTCCCGCAATTTTTTAACATGAAGAACTCGGGAAATTCTAAATTGTCAAAGAAGAAAAAATGCACTTTACTGAAAACTATACTATTTTGAAACATCTGCAGAAAAGATATGCATGTATAATATGTTGATCTTGACTGTTTATTGGTATTCCTTTTGTTAAATTTGTATACGGCCTCGATGAGGTGTTTTATGCAATAAAATGAATCTGAATCTGAATCTGAATCTGTGGCGGGAGCTGTATACCTTAGTAAAAATAAGAAGTCAGAGTTTTAATTTTCTAAGTAGAAGAGATAAATTCACTCTAGGAATATTTTTTTGAAGAAAATGTGTAATTAATAAAGCACTTTTACCGATAAGATTTAAAAAGCGCACTCGTGATTCCATCACGATTTTTTGTCGATTCCATCACGGACTAGATTTAACCCCTGGGATGATCCAGTCGCGTTTTTCTCACGATGAAAAAAATCTTGTCATCTTGGGTACTGTATGTTAGTAAGAGATGTCATATAAGAATAGTCAGATTGAAATAGAGCAGCAAAAAATAGACAAGCAACACTAGTCAAGAGTCATGTCCGTTTCAGGTGATTCCGTCACGAACATTTCGAAGCATGATTTACTGAAAATGCTGGATCATCTGTAGATTTTTCATGGATCCGTAAACAGATGTCATATAGAATAGCAAACTAAACTTGAAACTACATGGGTATGACCACGGAACTTCCGAGTACATGACTTTGAATAAAGAAAAAGTCTTCCCAACGGTGATTCCGTCACGGTGGAATTCATGATCTGTGAATCCGATCAACAACCTAGCCGGACAATCTGTCAAAAATTATCCGTCGTCTGGGTAAGGTTGAAGCGTAATCGGAAGCTCGGACTGTGATACAGGCAAAAACTGTTGTTGTTGTAGTCTAGAAAAATAACTGGCATACACTCTGTGGAGAAGGGCCTCGTGAGGCACAAAGTGCAATTTTTTGTTGTTGTTTATCTGCAAATCCGCTCAACTCGATGGGTATCTTTCACTTGTTCTCACAGTTGCCTGGCCTGTGTGATATTGGGTGGTCGAAGTCTACGTATAGTTTTCTTCAATAAATTATGGAAATTAATATAAACATATATTTTTTTAAATAGATTTTTTTATAAGTGTATTTCTCTTTCATCTTTGGCTCAATTAAAGTCATTCTCTAAAATGTGAAGCAGTTTATACAGTTAATACAGTTTTTAATTATCTACCAAACCCTGTCCTCTATGACATAGAATAAAAGAGAAGTTGAGAATAGAACCGCTCAACACAGTCATTTCTAAACATCAAGTTGTACATAAGTATTTTTACTTACTCTGTACAAGCTGAGGGCATTTTGTGGCTTTTGAAAATTTTGAGATTTTTGCGAGTCTGTCCATATTTAACTAAGCGACGTCCAAGCGAGCTAATGTACGCGCGTTATATTCATATCAAGTATGGTGCGGCTTGTGTTCAATGAGGCTTGGAATGTTTATACAATTAATTTTCTTCTCACTGTTACACAATAAATATTTGCTGCGTGGAATCCAGTCATTTGTTCCATAGGGGCAATATTCTCATCAACCATCACCATTCAATGTGAATGTGATACATGTACAAGTCCATGGTCATTGATACAGTAAGGTGAAGGCGAAGGTGACCTGTAACACCAGTATACAAAATTATACCGAGCGCATTGAATCCTCATCACATGATGTTGAGACAGATCAGAACGAAGTGTCGGTAAAATCAGGTGTGTTTTGAAGTGCATTCTCTCATCAATGATGATGCTATACTGTACACATACAAAATATGAAGTGTTGCTGTGTTGGGCCTATAGCACAAAATCACAAGCAAGTTGGTACAACTAGGCACACAGGTTCTCATTTCTGTAGCTAACGTGTTGATTTGGGTGAGGGGATCCTCTCATGGGGAGGTGTGGGTGGTATGGGGCCTAATGTCTCAAGCACTTTTCCAGGTTTTCCATCAATATACTCTATTCCATACCCCAATATTTCAAGCACGTGAAATCAAACAAAAGTTATTTGCTGGGAATGTGACTTTCACATACCTGTCTGGACATGCTAGTGAGGAACCCTCAATCCCAGATGAATTACCATTGATGAAGCTAACGTAAAATTGCAAAATTGAGCTTGGCATCCGGCCGTATGTTATTCAGTGATGTATTACGCTACGGACCCTGTTGCCTCGACGGAGGTCTTTGCGCTCATCCAGCGCTTGTTTCACTACGGGTGGGTTTAGAATGTTCCCTGAATTTCGCTCTAGTTAACATTTTTTTGATACTAGGTGCTTGTCGGAAACTTTGGATGAGACGAACATTCTGAAGTACATCATTCATTTTCGGACTTTGAAGCAAGACATTTAAATTTTGATTAATGGTTGAAAAGACGGACGGATTGTGTGGGTTATGTGTTGTGACGAATGCCATGGTGTTTTCAGGGAGTTTAGTTTTGGGAGTTCTCAAAAAGACAATGTCATGTGATCTCGCCTTTTCTATGCCTGTCCTAATAACTTGTTTGGGAAATCCTCTTTGTGTTAAGTCTATTTCAAGTTCTTTTAATCGACTATCTCTCAGTTGTGGTTGTGTGACAATGGTGCAAACCCTCCTAGCTAGATTGTGAGGGATGTGTATTTTGGCGTGTCTAGGATGGTTGCTAGTGAAGTGCAAGTACTGTTTTGTGTCAGTTGGTTTGTGAAAGATGTCGGTAATAAGTTTGTTGCCTTCTTTTCTCAAAAGGATGTCTAGGAAGGGCAGACTCGTTGAACTAGTTTCTATAGTGAATTTTTAGATGAAGTGATTGAAGAAGGCTATGGATATTGTGAATGTCATCTGTTGATTCTTTCCAGAGAAGAAAGCAATCATCCAAATATCTTTTCCATTGTGTTTGGAAATATAAGCCAAATTCCTGGCCATACTTTTCATCTATTAGTCTGTATAGTTTTTGTTCTAAAAATGCCAGGCAAAGAGTTGCGTATGTGGGTGCCATTTTGGTTCCCATCGCCGTGCCCAGCACCTGCAGAAAAAACTGATCATTAAAATGAAAGGTATTGTTCAGTAAGATAAAACGTATACTGTGCAGTACAAAATTTTTACTAAATCTTGGATCTAATGTCTCTGGATACTTTTCAATCCAATATCGTATTGCTTCCAACCCGAGTTCATGTGGAATGTTCGTATAAAGTGCCGTTACATCAAAACTAACTAGAATTGTATCTGGTGAGATGTCATCTGGCAAATGAGTAAGAAAATCTAAGTCATCTCTTACATAACTTGGAATGTGTTGTGTATAGGGTTTTAGAAGTATGTCAACCAGATTACTCAGCCTGTGTGAGGGACAAACTGGCCAAGCTACAATGGGCCTGAATGTCAGGTCATCTGGTTTTAGGATCGAAATATATTCTGAATTTTGATCTCTAACTGCATTTTTTATTATCTCAGATTTATGAATTTTAGGTAGGCCGTAAAAATTGCTAGTCTTGAATTAGAATTTTGTGATATATTCCTTCTCCTGTGCTGATAAAATCCCATTATATGTTTGTACTAGAGATTCTAGTGTAGAGAAAATTTGTTTATCCTGATTTTCAGGTAACTTGGTATAATTCTCCTCCAGAAGCATGTTTTGAATTTTATCACGATAGTAATCTACATCCATTATGACAACGGCGCCGCCTTTGTCTGCTTCTTTAATGATTATATCATGATTATTTCGTAGCCTATTAAGTGCGTTTTTATGTTTAGATGGTAAATTGAATTTGGGAGTGTTATTTTCGCTACAATCCAGTGGTTGTTTAGAAAGGTTTTCCAGAAATTGGTCCAAGTATTTATATATATATATATATATATATATTATATATTTAACGTGTCACGATCGGAGAATGGTGGAAGATAGATGCAGTAGTAGAATGTAGTCTAAAATAGCAATACTGGTTTTTGTTTGCTTTCCGAATTCCCTGGTATTCGACCACGATAAACAGCAGAACTCACAGTAATATCCACAGTATATAACTGTTGCACCTTATATAATGTTGCCCATGCTATTTGCATACCTCCAGTGTGAGGTATATGTCACAATTAGATTTTCTCGTCCTACTCGTAAAGTACGACTATTAATAGGCCTGAATAAATACCATTCACATGTCCAAGTCTCAACCCCAAAGTCCTACATCACGTTGTTTGTCACCTACTATATGAAGTACGCACGTGGTTTGCCGTTCCGCCCTCACCGATATCAACTGCATGTGTAGAAAACTTTGTTATCTGTGTTTTCCGCATCCTCGCGAACCAGTGTATTGATCGATCTGTTAGGATCGATACACTGGCTTGGTCAGTTAGTCATACGAGTTCTGGATATAAATGGATCACGGGGTTTCCTCTAATTCAAACTAATCAGCGAACGCGCTAAGCTAGCTAATTAGGCCAATCCGCTGCGAGGTATGAGATGTGACAGGTTGAATTTCATCGCGGAACAGGCGGAAATCGACATCGAAAGCAAAAGCGAAAACCGCAGTCTACAGACATGCTAATTCAAAACAATGTACGAGATTGTATGATAGAGGCATCGACTCAAGAGCTCATTCGAATCACCAAAATTGTCCAGGTAAACCCTCTGCGAAAAATTAGAATGTACCTGGACTTGTGAAGATGTGTTTTCCGATGAAATAAACTACCATCATACATACTGTTACACTCGCAACGTCTAAAGAACGGAGTGTACCAAGAGACGAATAGCTTACTTCTCACCGTGAACAATACACTGTCTCCATCCTGTTATGACACTGAACATTTTTGCCATCAACAGCAACAACCTGCTTACTGAGCCGATACGTAAGCGCAAGCTGGCGTATTCAATCCCAGCCCCCCCCCCTTTTGTGTGGAGGCAGGGAAATCTCTCCCCCTCTGGCCAGGGACAGCCTCTTTACCCGAGAATTTGTATCAGCCGGTTCGTTATATTCAGCCGGTTCGTTATATTTGCTATTGTTTAGCTTTCGCAATACATCTATTTGAGTGTTATATTAACTATAAATTTAATTCACGATACTCACACAAAGACGCCAGGCTCACCGATGGTAGTTGAATATTGGATCTACTGCGCGGCCACGGAAGCTGTGATCGGGTCATGGATAAACTATTGCACAAAGTCAACGTCGATGAAAACATGCAATGGTTCTTCTAACCGCTGTGGGCAGTTTGGAACAGTCGGTCACGAAAATATTTCATTACCAGAATAGCAATATTCAGGATTATCGAGGTGGAGTTAATAATATTTTTGCAGAACGAATCTGTTCATCAAAGTTACCGACAAAGGTAGAAATGTAACATTGCATATACGAATGCATCCTTGCATTTCTACAGAATAATATAAATAATATCAAATGCTATGACCGTATCACTCCTGCAGTGGTCAACACCGGTGAAATGCAAGAATTTGACATTTTTTTATGACCTAAAAATGATCCAAACAACTGAATTTAGCTGAATTTATCTAACTGGATTCATTGCAGTCTGGATTAGACACATTGTGAGATCCTAAGCAAATACTATCCATGTCTTATAAACTTGAACAGCGAATCGTGATAGTCGAAAGGTGTCAGGTCCGCCTTCATTATTCAGCCGTCGGTCCACCAAAGAATATTCGCATCAATAATCCAAAGACCTATTTCATATTCCATATAACAGGATTTGCAACAGGTTTCAATGATGTCGGTAAGACAACACGATGTTCCGAAAATATCAAATCCTTATCGCTGATCAGTATTTTTAATCCGTATGATTTTCGTTGTAAAATGATGTATTTCAGTCACGCTTTGATTGTGACTGCTCATATGAACACCATGAGGATCTTGAAGTACATGGGTTCATACGGCCCCTTAGCCTCGGGTTATGCGAACTTAGACACAAGTTACGAAACGTAACGCCATACATCTTGTACGCTACGCTCGTATTTTGCTCTCAGCATGTGATACGTGTCGTCAAATTTGAGAAACTTTGAGTAGAGGTGCATGGTGGTATAGCCCTGCTTTATAAATCTGTGCAATACTGTTTTATGAGGCTGATCAAATTCGTCAAATTTAATACAGGATATAACAAATATGCTACTAGGCGAGATATCTGATCGATTTGTTCAATTTAATACGTTCAAGTGCACAATAAAATCAGAAATAGTTTCCATCGTTCAATGTTTCTATATTCCAATGTGTGCCTCGTAACTGGGTCGCCAAGTGAACGATTTTTTTTGTGTGAAAAAACTTCAGACCATTGTGATCAGATAGGCAAATGATTGACAGGGGCTGAACAAATATGGTATGTTGTTGTAGACATAAGGACATTAGGGACGTAGATCCTTCCATTGATTAAATGAGCGCAGGGCCTGGGGTACGTACTTGTATAATCCTGAGCAATTACCTGAAAATGCGCTCTTTTGAATCGAGCTATTACATATATACCGGTAGCGAATGTCTGGGGTATAGAAATACATAGCAATACATGACCTAAAACATAATACGGAGAATATTTTGTGCCGTATTTCTGTTTTGTTATCCTGGACAGGACAAACACGAACCGCAAACATCCCACTAAAACTTGTCTCGAATTTCAGCCATGAGACCATTAAGGTGCGCGATTGGCTTATATTCTCTCGCATCTATTTAGAATCTAATTAGCAAAGCTGCTAATTTGCAGATATTTTCTAGGATACTTTGCTATTTAGAACGAGATGCTAATGATACAATATATTCTGTTTCCCCCCGAACAAATCCACCGACCGCAATATGCCCCCTGCATCGATTCAACTATCCTCCCTCACACGAGTACGTCGACTGATTAGGGTGAGCGAGAATATCGTTCGACTTGTCCGTGACGTCAATGACAAGTTTTAACCCACTGGGGTCGCCGATACTTATTAAAGCGGATAACGCTCATCTTCCATGGACCAAAGTCAACATAACCTGTGACGTACAATGTAACATGATGTCAAACGCTGAATATCTCTATCCTTAATCTGTCATCGCGAGAAAGCTTCACGCGAGCACATTCCATTCTTCTCAGTTTGCTCATACTGAGAATGTCGGCGTTTTTCTTTTCGAAATACACGAATGATTTGCATGAAATGTAGACTATATACATATGTGCGCAGCTGGGACTTGGAGCTCTTGTTCCCCAGAAAGAAACAATATATTGTCTAATTAGCACTTTGATAATCGCATCTAAATTGCATCGATTCGCACCTCCTGGATACTTAATATATTGTCTATTTAGCGTAGATTCGCAGATTCAATTTCACACGCCGGCTTCACAATATATTGTCTAAATAGCACTGTGGCAACTGAATTTAAATTTCCCACATTTCCACGTCGTCCAGACTTAAATAGAAGTAGATTGGCATATCATTTCCATGTGATTTCTTTTAACAGTAATAACGGAGGCCAGTGGTATAGATGACTCTAGCAAGTTGTCAGAATCAGAATTTATTGTACAAAACGCCCACTTGGAGCCGGGTACAAACACCATTATGGAACTAAAGTAGACAAATGCGTAAGTCCATCTATAGTGTACCTGAAACATAACATATGTACATTATAAATCAGTGATACTGATCTACAAATGCATTCATATATGCAGTCATTTCTTTTCAAAGTAAGAATGTATACAATCTCAGTGAACTCAATCTCAGATATAATATCACGGAATTCCCCTGATTTTCCATCTTGGTTTACCTAAATTGCAATGTATATAAAAATGATAATGTTAATATGCCTACCAGCTACTGCAGAAGAAATGTTATACCTCACTGTGTACATTCTAATCATGGATGCATGTAGTAAGCAGGATGTTTAGAGATAAAATGATGTAACAGGCCTTCAACCAGTTTACTCTTATCTCTTTGATTCTTTCTCCATATGCGGATTAAGCTCTTAACTGGGCTGGGTTGCCGACCATAAAATTGTAGCAAACCTGCGAGAATATAGCTAGTGTAATCATATTTACAGATAAGTGGTTCTGGGAGAATGATAAAGGGTATACATACCCTGGCCATTGCTCTTGATAGAGAATATTTACAGAATTCTCAGCACATAGACAAAGGAATCTGTTGAAAATTGGGAAGGGGAGAGCTGTTGTTTCAATATGGTAAGGGTTCACAGAACCTCCTTGCATTTCATATAAGTACACTAAATCTATAGCCACCAAAATATTCAATTACTCCAATGCTGTCAAGGAATTTGACTGGAACTTATACACGTCAGGAGGCTATAGTTGTGATTGTGAATTGTCGAACTTTATCTATACACCATGCAAACATATTGTGACTGGTGACCTTGATGTGGTGAGTGATAAAGATCTGAAATTACTCCTGATGAAAGGACCTAAATATAGAGAGCCGAGAAGAATAAATCTGAAGGCCGACCAGAAGATAGTCCTCTCTGCATTAGAACAGTACGTTATTGATTGGTCTAAGCGAGAAAAAGTTGAACCTACAGTACTCGCTGATTGGCTGGACCTCACCAAGAACAAGGTCCTTGAAACAATCCGCCATATTGACAGAAATTACAAGCGTCTAGTCCGTCATTCATAATCCAGCCGTCGTCCATTAGAGAATATCCGCGTCCATAATCCAAAGACCTATTCCATTTTCCACATAACAGTATTAGCACCAAATTCAAAAAGACAATCATAGTATACATAAACATAGGCTAGTTTCCTGCAAGAGAGAAGCGGTCAACGGTTTTCAATGATGCCGGCAAGACATCATGATGTTCCAAAAATATCAAATCCGTATCGCTGATCAGTATTCTTAATCCATAATATTCGTTATAGAGTCGTCATCTAAAAAAAGATGTATCTCAGTCACGCTTTGATTGTGGCTGTTCATATGAGTACCATGAGGATCTTGAAATACATGGGTTCATACGGCCCCTAGCCCCGGGTTAAGCGGAATTAGACACAAGTTACGAAACGTAGCGCCATAGATCTTGCACGCTACGTTCGTATTTTGCTATCTTCCCCAAGCAAAACAAGTACTGAGAAACCTCAATTCGCAAGAAGTTCTAGCAAATCTCCAGAGTAAATTCGTCATAGTACCAGCAGACAAAGCTCCGAATAATATAATATTCATATGTAAATATTACTATTACCAGGTGCTGGTTAAAGAATTGAGTGTAGACATATCTTCATCAAATACGTCTACTTACTCCCAAACTGCATTTACTCTGGAAGATTTATTTAACAATCCCAAAAAGTTTCTCAGGGAAAGAGGTATTTGTCTTCCAACCAATCATAACGACATACCAAAGATATACTGGACTCCAAAAATGCATAAATCACCATACAAAGCTAGATTCATAGCTGGTTCTAGAAGCTGCACCACCAAGCTTCTTTCAGCCCTATTGACGAGGGCCCTTCAGGAGGTAAAAGCATTTTGGGAAAGGTATTGCGCCACTATTTCTAAGAATTCTGGCGTTGAATGTATGTGGATATTGAAAAACTCAAAATGTCTCACGGAAGAACTTGATGCTAAAGGCCCCATACCGTACAGACATGTATCCACATGGGATTTCTCGACTCTCTATACTACAATCCCTCATCAGGACCCTATTGACCGTATAAGTTCATTAATAGTATCTGTGTTCAAGAAAACTGATCGTAGATATATTAATGCCGGAAGCCATAAAGCATTCTTTAGCTCGACTACATACAAGAGATATCATTCATGGGATGTTTCTTTGTTTATAGAGTTGTTGAATTTCTCATTAAAAATATCTATGTGAAATTTGGCAACACAATATATCAGCAGCATATAGGTATTCCAATGAGTACTAATTGTGCACCCCTGTTGGCTGACTTGTATCTGTTCTCTTATGAATATGACTATATGCAGGCGCTTTCAAAAACCGATCCATTCAAAGCCCGTTCCTTCTCATTCACCAAACGCTATATAGACGATCTTCTCGCTGTGGATAATCGCTATATAAATGAAGCAGTGAAGGATATATATCCACCTTCACTGGATTTGAAGGAAACTACAGATAGCTCTACAGGCACATCTTATTTAGATCTCTATCTCTACAAAAATGAAGCGGGCATTCTCTCTCGTCGACTTTATAACAAAAGAGATGATTACAATTTCGACATCGTAAACTATCCCTATCTGGATAGTAATATTCCAGTGGGACCTGCATATGGCGTATACATATCTCGCTTAGTAGCATTTGCTAGATCCTGTGTTGAATGTGATGATTTTAATCAACGTCACAAAACATTGTTGCAGAAACTTATAAAACAGGGCTATTCCACCAAGCGCCTCCACTCAAAGTTTCTCAAATTTGGCGATACATATCGCATGCTGATAGCAAAGTACGAACGTATCGTGCAAGATCTATGGCGCTACGTTTCGTAACTTGTGCCTAATTCCGCTTAACCCGGGGCTAGGGGCCGTATGAACACATGTACTTCAATATCCTCATGGTGCTCATATGAACAGTCACAATCAAAGCGTGACTGAGATACATCTTTTTTGGATAACGACTCTAAACGAATATTACGGATTAAGAATACTGATCAGCGATACGGATTTGATATTTTTGGAACATCATGATGTCTTGCCGGCATCATTGAAAACTGTTGACCGCTTCTCTGTTGCAGGAAACAAGCCTATGTTTATTTATACTATGATTGTCTTTTTGAATTTGGTGCTAACACTGTTATATGGAAAATGGAATAGGTCTTCGGATTATGGACGCGGATATTCTCTAATGGACGACGGCTGGATTATGAATGACGGACTAGACGCTTGTAATTGTACAGAGGTCACTCTGACATAATTTAAGCCGTATTCAAGGACAAGCTAATATTGACGTGAAAAATCGTAAAGATATAATTATATGATTTTATCACGTAAACGCAATGCACCGGTATCTAATATCATTTTTGTAGAAGAAGGTGATGTACTTATGACATGATATATTCATTGCGAAGATAACAATGTAGCATTAGATGTAGCATGGAGCAAAGATTATGGTTAAACAATATACCAGAGAGAGTCCAGGTTTTTAGCTTTCGTGATTAACGCCCTTTCTTAGTATTGTTGTTATGGTAACAATATGCCATTTCTCGGTTCAACAGTCAAAAGTGAAGCATTGTCATGAGCGACATTGCCATTACCATTTCTGTAAGTCCGAGAGGCCATTCACCGCCTCTCGCGATAGCACTGCAAATTTTCAAACCACCCCTTGGATGCACTCACAGATGACTATATAGTTATTTTTTTAGGGAGATAGTTGCTAAAATCTGCACGGAATATCATCAAATTAGTGTCGACCTTTTATCATTTGAACGCAATCCCTAGCGTCAAATGCCATTTGGTTCTCACGAGAATTGTTCACTTAATGGTTTTATAGTGATTGGAACAATATAGCATTTCTAGGTTCAACAAACAGGGGATATCCACATTCAATTTACTTGTTAAAGATTTACTGCCGCATAGATAATATTATTGTTATATTCACAACATATCATTTCTGGGTTCAACAATAGAGAATGAAGCATGATTGACAGGGTTAAACCGCTTTGTGAATATATGTTAAATAGAAAGTATATTAAGTCTTCTTGAATTGCGGATATTTGCAATTTACATTACATTATCAATGCTCTAATTACACAATATATTGCTTACAATTCAACAAAAAATGTCTATGAATAAAATGTATTTGCGAATCTACGTCAAATACACAATATATTAACTTACCATGCCATAAGTTGAGAATCTAGGCTAAAATGAAGATATTAATTCTCCCAGGAATCGACGAGAACAAGATCAGAGTGGGAATCTACGCCAATTACACGATATATTATCTTTCCAGGAAGCGCGAATCTATGCAATTTAGATGATAATTACATAAAATGCTATTTACACAATATATTATCTCTCATGCATAGAAACCAGTTGCCGAGATCTAATCGTTTTAATCTACGCTAACTTGAAAAAAGTAATTTCCCTGAAATCATTCTCCCGATATCAATTCCCAATTCTGAGTTTGTAACCTAAAAGTCGGTGAAATTACAACACATATAAGGGAAGTGGGAAGAGGTGCCGACATACTGACTGCGTCACATGACTTCACAGAATAGTCTTCTGGTTAACCTATTCTAAAGCACATACCAAGAATCTAACGATTCGTGATATGTGTTATATCTCAGGTACGCTTTTATTGAACCTGTTCATGTGGCAACTTGGATGATATGACCACGCGGCCCCTAGCACCGGCAT
>JAVTVY010021920.1:0-98522 GCA_036873755.1 Hanleya hanleyi
TGAAACAAAGTTTGATTCTGTTTTGGTTTAAAATGCAGACTATTTGGGCATAACCAAAACACCTATTGATAGGAATTGAAGGATTTGTGGCCCTTTCCAGCTGCACAATAGTAAATTTAAAATTTCTAATTTTCCCCAAAATTCACAGTTTGACCTGTGACATTTAAAAATAGGTCAATGTCCTGAGTGAACTTGACTGAGAGTCCCTCATAAGACAGCAGTGTATCAAGGTTCTGGCCCTCTGTTATTGAGATATTGCATTCACAACATTTGGGATGGATGCATGGTTGGATCAGAGGTCGAAATGTTAGAAAAAAAATTACTTGTCTCGGGTGACAGGTGAACACATTTTTTACTTGTCTCCTCAGAACTCGACTTGAGCACTAAAATATCGACCAATAAAATGTTGCACTGAAGTGGAGAAAATGTTGTTCAATAATATTCAGTTATGTTATAGTATCTGTTAAGAACCCAGTTTCTGTCAGTTTTCATGGTTTTCAAAGAAATCATCCAAAAATATATCTTGAAATACTTTTACTACTCGTCACCTGGGACAAGTAGATTATTTTTCTACTTGTTTCTCACAAAGTTCACTTATCAAGGGGACGGGGAAAAAAATGCCTTTGAGGTGGAATTATGACTTTAAAGTTAGTTCAGTGATCTGAATTTGTATCTTTCGGGGGTAAACTGATGTAAAATTTGACTTCTTATGGTGAGGAATGTCCTAAGAGAGTCAACAACTGATTACAAGCTGGAATTCAGTAGCTTCGCTAGTTTTCAGTCAGCTATCCAAGCTTCAGGGCACAATGGCACAGGACTGAAGATAACATTTGAGGTGGGAAATCTCAATAAACGAGATCCATTCATGCAAACTGTTTGGAAACTGTCACCTGATTAACAGAGCACATACATATATACATGTAGATATGAACTGTTGATGGACAAAGTACATCCACTTTTTAAATGCCTTTCTTACTGATGTTCTCAATAACGACTACGAACATAAATTTGCTGATACTGTCAGGAGTCATTTTGCAAATTGGCACAATCTAACTAAGATGGTATCATCATGGATTAGCCTGGCTGCCATCTAAGCCTAGTTATGATTGATAAACTGCCAGTGCGATCTGTTTGTCTTTGAGATCCCAATATGCCAATCTCAACAAATTCAATTCTGCCTATTCTATTAATTGATGATTGGCATCAACCCTATTGTTATAGTACTGTTTGAGAGGATCACTCATTGACAAATCTGTTGCCCCATGGACTCGGACCAGGAGCTGCCATCTGAAGAATTGACTCCCTTTGATCTTGCTGGACAAAGTCTTAATCTCACACCATAACTGGATATGCTGCCTCATGGTTGGATATTGTTTCTTCACATTGCTCACTGTATTTGGGTCAACACATTCCGCTGTCAAGTCCATGTTGTCATGATTTATCATTAATCCACCAGATTGGATGAAGTATGCAGTTCCAAGTCTTGCAGCTTGTACAGGATTTGCATCCTAAGCTTTGGTGTCAGATATTCCATGATAATAATAATTCCATGTATGTCCTCTATTTACAGACATTGGGATAGACAGAACACAGCTGATGTGTAGGACCAACAGTGGTCAGACAACAATGTACATATAGATAATGATGGTAACATTTTATATCACTCAGGGTTTCCGTTGCCTCAGCGCAAAAGCAAATCCGCATATTCTTAACCCTTTTGGACCATTATTCTGATAGTGAGGCACAGATATGCTGTTCATATGCTAAAGCCATACACATGTAGGTTTAAATATGCAGAGAATTAACTATCTATTATTATTGGTGTTAAACTGCTTATTGCACATGTGCATTCTGTAGCCAAAACTAGATTCAAATATATAGCAGAAACTGAGCAAGGAGGGAATCTTTACCAGTTTGCCACAGTATCAGATTATGCATTTTTCTCCCATCTATAATGATAATCATGAAGGAAACAAGTAACCCTTATCACCTGTATCTGAAGTGACCAGAAAGATCGAGTGGTTGTATGTATTCTACCCTCTCTTATCTTCTTTCGGCCACATGCACCAGGGAATGGAATCAATGTTATGTGGAATATTTCATGATGTAAGAAATGGGAGAAAAAATGCTAGAACGTTGTGAATCAGTGTACCTCCCAACATTTACAACACCTGTATGCAGATGTGCCCCCTGTCCCTCCCCCAAACTGGGCTTCACCTAGTCTGTATTCTACCCTCAGGTCACCTGAGCTTGCTGGCACACATCTCACACCATACATAGAGAGGTACGAGAATCCTATCACAGATGCGTGTACACAAGGCCTGTATTTCTGGCAGATATCCCAGCTAGACTCTTCACTTTGCCGACTTTGCATTTCACATCGCCCCCCAAGAATTAGGAATTACGAAAGCTCTGGTGCTGGCTGATGGGATAAGTTATAGTGGTGAAGTTAGGCCCAGCCAGGTATTGTTTACATTCACTTGTCAATTTCTGAATAAACATTGTCTACAAAAGGGCAGCAGCTACCCATCTGCTATAAATATTAACTACAAGAATATGCCACAACAACAACAACACATCTTCTAGCCCGTAATTACATGGTCACAGTGTTACCAATACTTTGCTTTGATGTGTGCAAGGTTAATTATCTGTTATGCATTGATGAACGCAAAACTTGAGGAGTATTGGCAATGTTCACAGTACATGTAGATGAAGTTCATTAGGTGCAGCATTACAAGCAATTAACAGGACTATCTGTGCTGGTGAATATGAGAGATTCCAGCTGTGGTATTATAGCACACAAATCAGATCAATCATCATATGTTTTCACTAGAATTTGGACAAATAGCTCTGCTCCCTTTCAAAGAAATTGCATACCAGATGAGCCAACTAACTACCAATAATTTAACCAGCATATCTGATATTAAATAAACAGCAATGTCCATGGACAATTTTCTGTGACAGATCTGACATTAGATAAACAGCATTGGTCATGGAGAATTTTCTGTGACAGATCAGACACAGATGAACAGCATTGGCCATGGGGAATTTTGTGACAGATCTGACATCAGGTAAACAGCATTGGCCATGGAGAATTTTCTGTGACAGATCAGACACAGATGAACAGCATTGGCCATGGGGAATTTTGTGACAGATCTGACATCAGGTAAACAGCATTGGCCATGGAGAATTTTCTGTGACAGATCAGACACAGATGAACAGCATCGGCCATGGGGAATTTTGTGACAGATCTGACATCAGGTAAACAGCATTGGCCATGGAGAATTTTCTGTGACAGATCAGACACAGATGAACAGCATTGGCCATGGGGAATTTTCTGTGACAGATCAGACACAGATGAACAGCATTGGCCATGGGGAATTTTGTGACAGATCTGACATCAGGTAAACAGCATTGGCCATGGAGAATTTTCTGTGACAGATCAGACACAGATGAACAGCATTGGCCATGGGGAATTTTCTGTGACAGATCAGACACAGATGAACAGCATTGGCCATGGGGAATTTTGTGACAGATCTGACATCAGGTAAACAGCATTGGCCATGGGGAATTTTCTGTGACAGATCTGACATTAGATAAACAGCATTGGACATGGGGAATTTTCTGTGACAGATCAGACACAGATGAACAGCATTGGCCATGGGGAATTTTGTGACAGATCTGACATCAGGTAAACAGCATTGGCCATGGAGAATTTTCTGTGACAGATCAGACACAGATGAACAGCATTGGCCATGGGGAATTTTGTGACAGATCTGACATCAGGTAAACAGCATTGGCCATGGGGAATTTTCTGTGACAGATCAGACACAGATGAACAGCATTGGCCATGGGGAATTTTGTGACAGATCTGACATCAGGTAAACAGCATTGGCCATGGGGAATTTTCTGTGACAGATCAGACACAGATGAACAGCATTGGCCATGGGGAATTTTGTGACAGATCTGACATCAGGTAAACAGCATTGGCCATGGAGAATTTCTGTGACAGATCAGACACAGATAAACAGCATTGGCCATGGGGAATTTTCTGTGAATGATCAGACACAGATGAACAGCATTGGCCATGGGGAATTTTGTGACAGATCTGACATCAGGTAAACAGCATTGGCCATGGGGAATTTTCTGTGACAGATCAGACACAGATGAACAGCATTGGCCATGGGGAATTTTGTGACAGATCTGACATCAGGTAAACAGCATTGGCCATGGAGAATTTCTGTGACAGATCAGACACAGATAAACAGCATTGGCCATGGGGAATTTTCTGTGACAGATCTGACATCAGGTAAACAGCATTGGCCATGGAGAATTTTCTGTGACAGATCTGACATCAGGTAAACAGCATTGGCCATGGGGAATTTTCTGTGACAGATCAGACACAGATGAACAGCATTGGCCATGGGGAATTTTGTGACAGATCTGACATCAGGTAAACAGCATTGGCCATGGAGAATTTCTGTGACCGATCAGACACAGATAAACAGCATTGGCCATGGGGAATTTTCTGTGACAGATCTGACATCAGGTAAACAGCATTGGCCATGGAGAATTTTCTGTGACAGATCTGACATCAGGTAAACAGCATTGGCCATGGAGAATTTTCTGTGACAGATCAGACACAGATAAACAGCATTGGCCATGGGGAATTTTCTGCGACAGATCTGACATTAGATAAACAGCATTGGCCATGGAGAATTTTCTGTGACAGATCAGACACAGATAAACAGCATTGGCCATGGGGAATTTTCTGTGACAGATCTGACATTAGATAAACAGCAGTGGCCATAGAAAATTTTCTGTGGCAGATCTGGTATTGGATTAACAGCATTAGCCATGGAGAAACGTCATATTGGAGAATTGTCTGTGACAGACAAGTAGAACACAATATTGTCCACAGAGAATTGTCTGTGACAGATCCTACATTAGACATGTGAGATAAACTACAATAAGACCATGAAGAATTTTAGGCTTGTACATTATTCCAAGAAACTATTTCTTATAAAGCTGTCGGCGACCCAAAAATATAAGAATGCTACTCAACTGAAGCAACAATGTAGTTGAAACTGGTCAGCAGTTGTCAATTATTGCAAGACAAAATGATGTTCCTGCAGGTGTCTAACATACAAAGTCCATGTTCCCAAACTATTGGAAGTCTACACAAGAACAAGGTTGACAGGTGCAATTCTCATTTACTAACCTTGATCTGTTGTATAAATAAACAATCTGCGTGGTACAAAATCAAAGACAATTCACCTTGTTCCGATACTGGTTGAATCATTAGTTATTTCTAGACAATCTCTCAAAGGATGAGAGGCGCTGGTGACTGAGGGAACTCAATACCTGCTATGATCTTACAGGTTGGAATGCAAATTGCATTCCCCATGTCTTTACTCAGCACGCTTGAGAAAGTTGGCATCCTACTAAATGAATGGTACATGAACGTAGAGTACATTCTCTTGTATTGTAAGTCAATGGCCTTGATACTCAACTGACTCAAGTTTAACCAAATTTTGGCCTTTGAGCAAGTGCAATGGTATGGTGTGGGAATGGAATGAGGCAACTGAGCCAGCAATCAAATGTTTCACCAATTAGTATACTTCAACTAATCGGTGTGTCTTGGCCAAGGTCCAAGTCTCTGTCCCAGCTTCTTTGAACAGCGCAACTTATACCACACATTTAGACAGATACAGAGTAACAAATACTGGTGTACCTATAAGTTGATCACAATCTCCTTTGATTGGTGATTAGTTTGTCCTATTAACATACATGTAGGAAGAAGATCTTTGTGATGGTATGAGTAATGCAATGAGTCCATTGATGAGAAGTTCAATGTACTGTACATATAACATTACTATTGGGAACCCAGGATCCATCTAGTTATTAGCAAACTTAAACTCTTCTTAGATGCAGACCTTAATTGGCCATATACTATTGTACCTATCATAGGAACAATAGTATAACCCGAGTCTAGGTCTGCATAGTGAGTGTACGGTAAACTGTTATTGGAATACTCAACTTGGACATGATTTTCTCGAGTTAGATACTCTAGCTTTTTACAACAATTTTAACAGTAACTTGAAGTAATGTTAATCTGTGATGACTGTACATAATGCTGCCATTCTTGTCCAAGTGAGGCAGAGTAATGACATCATTCATACAGTACAGTCACTGTCCAATTATCCAATCCCCTGCAGACCATCTACAGAGGACATGAAGGCTGTTTGATAACACCTGAACAGGATTTTTCTTAGACATGTTAGAGTTAGACATGTCAGATTCTCTGAGTAACTGGTGCTTCTCAGATCCTCAGAATGAGTGGATTCAGGTAATTCACTGTCACACATGCATAGTACCCGCTTGAGAAAACCCCTGTAGGGGATGTCAAACAGTCTTCAGATCATCTGCAGTCCCTCTGTAGATGATCTGTAGGGAAGTGGGTAATTGGAAAGTGGCTACAAGAATCTAGGATATCTGCTCATTAGTCAAGTGTAGATAATGATCTACCATGTAAGGGATAGATCTTTCATGTAAGTTTCCACTGATAAGGCCTTTGTCTTACCAAATAACCTAAAGTTTGGACTCATTTGTTGTACCTAGACTCTGCTTTCTCATGACCATTACATGAGCTTACCTTGTAGTCTGGGCCAATGGGTTTCTTACACTCTTCACAGTTATGGGCGAAGAGTTCCTGGTAACAGGGGATACAGTAAGGGTGCTCCTCTTTGACAATGTAACGACATGCCACCAACTTCTTGTCACATTTCCAGCAGCACAGATGCTCCTTATGGTAGTTTTGCTCCATCGCCTTTGTGTACTCACCCGAAAACACTAGCTACAAATCAAAGAGAAAAAGAAATTGTTAGAAGGCAACATTTTCATATATATGCTGCCTCCATTCAGGGCAACCGAGACCATCCAGACAGGGAAAACCAGGGGCAAAACAATGGCTCAGGTCCAATAAATCTGCATTCTGAATGTCTGTGATCAAAGACAGACTAAAGACATTAGAACCCTTGATAGATATGCTTTGTCAGTAAAGAGGTCTTTTTCTCATATACCAAACTATTCCAGTATCATGCCTGATTATTATACTCCATACAGATGGCATTGAGCAGCTATCATTTGGCTGCTGCTGTTACATTTATCAAGGTTAGGGCAGGCAAACCAGGAACCATATTACTGTTATATAGACCAGCTCCTTCAGCTTGAACACAAACCAGGAATTCACCAATAATATCCCAGATACACATTATAAAACAATCAATAGGTCAGCTTCCAAAAGAGAACAATTTGTGTGATATATACACCAGGGAACAAGCAGGTCAGGTGACCTTTGAAAGGTATTATTTTGTATTCCATATCCTTCAGGACGAGACTACTGGAACATCAACTGCAGTCAGACAACCGAAACATATGGTAATATGAACTATTTGCATACAGATTAAAACATTTCTTCACAGTGTTCTGGCACAAAGCCCTCTGTTTATCAATATATTGGTGTATGATATCCCACTGCAGCATGTGTAACAGACATGAATTCATACAGATACAGGGATTATGAACAACATATGCAACCTATACCGTAAATGTTAAATCTTCAAAGCCACTGTATGTATAGAAGGACTCTTTTGCAAAAAAAATTCTACAAAAAAATATACAATAGGGCTGCAAGAATATTAACAGGTTCATCAGAATGATGCTTCAGTCAATTTTATTAAAGAATACAATTTTACTCCACAACACATAAAAGTAGTGGCCTGGTGCCAGTCAGGGTCAGTCATTATACCAAGGAGGGTAACTCCATCAGTCAAGTCAGTCATATCCAGGGGGACATTATTCATGTCAGTCAAACCAATGGAGAGAACTCCAAACATTCATGTCAGTCACACTAAGTGGGACAACTCTCAATATAACTTCCATTGGTCATGTCAGTCACACCAAGGGACATAATATAATAATACAACTTCCATTGGTCATGTCAGTCAACTAAGGCAGACAATACAATAATACAACTTCCATTGGGCATGTCAGTCACATGAAGTGGGGCAACTGCCATCATGGAATCACAAGGGGGACAACTCCTGTCAGTCACACCAATGGAGACAATATAATAATAATATAACTTCCATGAGACATGTCAGTCATATGAAATGGGACAACTCCCAGCAGTCATGTCAGTCACACCAAGAGGGGCAACTTCCATCATGCAATCACATCAAGGGAGACAAGTCAAGTAAAGCAACCACTCAAGGGGGACAAGTTTCACCGGTCATACTAAGGGGACAATTCCAAACATTCAGGTCAGCGGCGAGCCACACCAAGGGGGACAACTCTGTAGTCATGAAAATTCTATGTCCAAAGCTAACAGGAATAAACATGAATTGCAGGCAAGCACCTAAAAGGTGCGTGGACCCCTCAGCCTGTTTTTTTTAGTCAAGTAGGATCAGGGCTTCATCTAGAACCAATTTAGTTCCAGAAAACATATGGGCGCCCAAAACTCAAATGCAACAAAAAATGAAAGTGTTGTTGTTGTTGTTGTTCAATTTGAAAGGATTTCTGAAGGAAACACTCTTAGACATGTGGCTGTCGCCATCGGGACCCCTCGGGCCGGGCCCAGAGCAATTGTGGAAATAATGTTTCTGACCCCAACAACTCACATATTTGGGGGGGGGGGGGCATAATTTTACCTGTATGATATAGATCATCATAGACAGACAAAACAATATAGCAATAGAGCAGTGATTACCTATAGTAGATGTAGTCGAACGATTACTGTCTATTCACAGCAATCCACACAGGTTTGTGTGAACTCCTGAAAAACACATCCCATGGCACCGACTTTCAATAGGCTTCTGGTACTGGCTGTATTAAACAACTGTATGAAGTTTCATTGTTGTGAGTGAAGGACTTTTTGAGATAATGTGTTTACAAGGATAAAAACAGACAGACATGTATAAAGGGGCATAACTCCTGAAAAACACATCCAATGGCACCGACTTTCAATAGGCTTCTGGTACTGGTTGTATTAAACAACTGTATGAAGTTTCATTGTTGTGAGTGAAGGACTTTTTGAGATAATGTGTTTACAAGGATATGGACCAACAGACATGTATAAAGGGGCAGAACTCCTGAAAAACACATCCGATTACACCGACTTTCAATAGGCTTCTGGTCCTGGCTGTATTAAACAACTGTATGAAGTTTCATTGTTGTGAGTGAAGGACTTTTTGAGATACTGTGTTTACAAGGATAAAAACAGACAGACATGTATAAAGGGGCATAACTCCTGAAAAACACATCCAATGGCACCGACTTTCAATAGGCTTCTGGTACTGGTTGTATTAAACAACTGTATGAAGTTTCATTGTTGTGAGTGAAGGACTTTTTGAGATAATGTGTTTACAAGGATATGGACCAACAGACATGTATAAAGGGGCATAACTCCTGAAAAACACATCCGATTACACCGACTTTGAATAGGCTTCTGGTACTAGCTGCATTAAACAACTGTATGAAGTTTCATTGTTGTGAGTGAAGGACTTTTTGAGATAATGTGTTTACAAGGATAAAAACAGCCAGACATGTATAAAGGGGCATAACTCCTGAAAAACACATCCAATGGCACCGACTTTCAATAGGCTTCTGGTACTGGTTGTATTAAACAACTGTATGAAGTTTCATTGTTGTGAGTGAAGGACTTTTTGAGATAATGTGTTTACAAGGATATGGACCAACAGACATGTATAAAGGGGCATAACTCCTGAAAAACACATCCGATTACACCGACTTTGAATAGGCTTCTGGTACTAGCTGCATTAAACAACTGTATGAAGTTTCATTGTTGTGAGTGAAGAACTTTTTGAGATAATGTGTTTACAAGGATAAAAACAGCCAGACATGTATAAAGGGGCATAACTCCTGAAAAACACATCCAATGGCACCGACTTTCAATAGGCTTCTGGTACTGGTTGTATTAAACAACTGTATGAAGTTTCATTGTTGTGAGTGAAGGACTTTTTGAGATAAGGTGTTTACAAGGATATGGACCAACAGACATGTATAAAGGGGCATAACTCCTGAAAAACACATCCGATTACACCGACTTTCAATAGGCTTCTGGTACTGGCTGTATTAAACAACTGTATGAAGTTTCATTGTTGTAAGTGAAGAACTTTTTGAGATAATGTGTTTACAATGATATGATGGACAGACGGACGGACGGACGGACGGACAGACGGACGGACGGACAGACGGACAGACGACGGAGGCAACGACAATACCGCTCGGGCAGAATCTGAATCGATCCGATTGCATAGCTGGGTATTGAATTTCATGTTTTGTGAAATGTTTTTTTTCTTCTCTGTTTTGTGATTGATCACAGGCTCTTTGCGCCGAAATTCACTGAAAAAAATTAGACCCTCAATAATGAATAAGGCGACGCGAAATTCAAACCTAACAGGTGTTCGATACTGCAGGAACCCCCCGCCGGTTATTTCCTCTTGTACATCTGAAATAAAATAATGTCACCAACCTGTTAGTTAGTTATTACTATAAAGTGATAAATTTTAGGTGATTCAGCATGTGTGTGTGTGAAAAAGCAATGTACACTGCATCTCATACATATCACATGAGGCTGAGAAGCTGTGGCTAGGCAAAAGTCCAAAACTTTAACATTTAGTTCCCCAGGGGTGGGGAAATCCTCCCGAGGGTATAGGTTGAACAAGTGTAGCATCATGTAAGCTCCCAGATTATATGGGAATTTGGGTTCCATCCAATGGTAATCTTGAATCTTGAATGGACCAGGCTTTCTTGTATCAGGGAACCTTCAAAAGTCACAATGAAACCAGCAACCAAGGGTTCCCGATGGGCATAGATAACAGTGCAAAAGCTAAGCCATCAATAAATAATAAAAAAAATAAATAAAAAATCGTGAAATTATCATAGCCATCTGAAAATCTAATCTGTTCATCAGTCAACATTCAGGAAGCTCTCACCAAAGTTTGGTCAGGCCCGACTTCATAGATCTGCAGATATTCAGCGGACAAGAACATGTTGATGAACATGGATAACAGTGCAAAAGCTGAGCCATCAATAAATAATAAAAAAAATAATTAAAAATCATGAAATCATCATAGCCATCTGAAACTCTAATCATTTCATCAGTCAACATTCAGGAAGCTCTCAGTAAAGTTTGGTCAGGCCCGACTTCATAGATCAGCAGATATTCAGCGGACAAGGACATGTTGACGGACGGACGCTAGGACGGACGGATGGACGGACGTACGTACATGGCAACGACAAGACCCCACAGCCCTATGGGCCGAGGGGTAAAAAGTGAATGTTACATTTGAATATTTCATATATCATTTAAATGTTACCAAATCCGGATAGAAAATACTAATTTTCACAAACAAAATTGTTCCCAGTCAGACATGTAGTTTAACTTAAAAAAAAAACCCCAGAAAATCACAGCTGCATCGGACTACATAATATGGGGAGGCTGTCATCACTGAACTGTGACTTCAAGTAGGACAGCTGCTGAATGCATTTAAAATTTTCACTGCACAGATGTAATATGTTTACTGGGGCACTTAAGCAGTATAGTAAAATGAATGATGCGTCAAGATGCCACTAAAGATGGTTTTACACTGTCAGACTGTTTGCCTCTGTCAAATCAATATTACTGCAGAGAGAAAAAAAAAACTTACTGCTGATACAATTCATTATTAAATAGATATTGTATATGCACAAAATGATCATAATGATTCATTAGGATCCAAACAGGTCAGCTAATGGAATGTATGGAAAATATGAAGACATCAATAAATCAAATGAATTGCAATACGTATGTTTTAAGTTGCCCAAGAAATCGGAACTCTTCTGCTTGGGGAGATTAATTTAGTCCATACACAGGCCAGAATTGTCAGTCAGAGATATCAGAATATATTATCCTGTATTACTGGTGTCAATTATGTGGCAAAAATGTACTGGATTCTGACCAGTGTGGATTTCTCTTCGTTTATAAACTTAATTTAGTGTACTAGTTTCATAACTATGAACAATGAGAAAGTTTTTTCGTCACTTCCTAGGCTGTCTGGCCCTACCATATGTCACGCGAGACACCTTTTTGTCCCTTCATATATGGGGAGTTCCACTGTTTTAACCATCTCAAACTTGAGTATTGGAGAACTGTTCAAACTAAATACTAATTACATACATCTACAAAGTTGTCAAGTTGTTTGGAAAATACTAAAGTCTTGGCACTCTGGAGATTCTCCATGCATCCATAGTCCATTGAATGGTGGAATAGCTAGCCTACAGTTGACAGAACTTTTCTTTCCGAAGTTCAACTGCATGGTGTTCCATCAGCAATAATAATTAATAGATGTAGGCTGCAGTCAAGGGATCCAAAAATACTCAAGTGTACCACTACAACTAATACAGGCATTGAATACTTAAGTAGTTCAATATGTGTCAGCTACATCTATACATATATAGTTCATGTCTTGTATACACATGTAGAATTCGGCTCAGAAAGCCGGAGTGCTGGGTAATTAATTTCAGTCAAACTATAACTGGCTAGACCAATGATCTCGGTCATGAGGGCATTTTGTTCGGTCTCAAGAGTCCGGTACATTTTCCCACCGCCACCCGGGATAATCAGTTGCAAATATTGCGTACATACATGTACACTTTATTTGCGTGTTATTATACCATAAAAAGAAACTTTCACTCGGGTGTTAATATTTCTGTAAACATTTCCAAGTATGTTTATGTGTAATTTTGAATATAAAAATTTTATAACCATCAAAATAAATAGATGAAATGGTCAGGACTACAATATTATGAGTGCCACACATTGCCTGGTTTTTATGTGTCAGATCACAATCAATGTTCAAGATGGAATGGATATGAAATTGACAGGTCCAGCTGCATCAGATCACAAAGTTCAGTGGACTGGTTGGATGAAATTCACAAGAGTGCATCTGGTCATCATTAGTGCACTGATAGAATTATTACTAAACATGTATCAGTATATACAGATATATTTCCATCATATGTGTTATTGTTCAGGTTGATATTATATCATGTACATGTACTGTAATACAACCCTGAAGAATAAATGACCTCTGACCGCATCTTACCTTGTATAAAATATTCAAGAGGATAAGCATGTATATTCAGACATTTCCAAAAATATCAGGAAGACTAAGCGACTGGCACCGACTGTGAAATGTAACAAGGCAGTCTGACACTGCCTAGAGCTTTTTGCCCAGAGCTTTGAGTCCCCAACACATGTGTATTTACAGATGAAAAGATATTTATTGGAGGATCTTAGCCTGTAAACCAGGAGATGGGATGTTGTGAACTGTGGCAAACCAGCATCAGGACATCAATGTGCCTGCATGTGCACCAATAGAATGGTATGGAAGGCTTTAAGTGCAATAACTACAATCCTCAAATAAATCCAGCAAAAGTTTGAAGTTTCACTTCAGTTTGAAGAATGCATTCTAGATCACTTCACTTCAGTCTGAATAATGGATTCTAGATCACGTCAGTTTGAATAATGGATTCTAGATCATGTCATTTTGAATAATGGATTCTAGATCACGTTAGTTTGAATAATGGAATCTAGATCACGTCCGTTTGAATAATGGAATCTAGATCACGTCCGTTTGAATAATGGATTCTAGATCACGTTAGTTTGAATAATGGATTCTAGATCACGTCAGTTTGAATAATGGATTCTAGATGACGTGAGTTTGAATAATGGATTCTCGATCACGTTAGTTTGAATAATGGATTCTAGATCATGTCAGTTTGAATAATGGATTCTAGATCACGTTAGTTTGAATAATGGATCCTAGATCACGTTAGTTTGAATAATGGATTCTAGATCACGCCAGTTTGAATAATGGATTCTAGATCACGTCCGTTTGAATAATGGATTCTAGATCACGTCAGTTTGAATAATGGAATCTAGATCACGTCAGTTTGAATAATGGATTCTAGATCACGTCCGTTTGAGATCACTGCAACTTTTTGATTGGCTGGATTTTCTTCGCCAACCAATGAAATTGGTCAACCTTTTGGAAATATAAATAAATAGTCGTCGATTACTTTTTGAAACTGTCAACTATTAAGCCAAAGTCAAAATGGCCATTGTTAAATTGTTAAATCACCAGTTATGATCTTCAAAAACTAAATTTTGCCATATTAGTTAAATATCAAGTTGTGAGTAACTTTTATAAACACAGGATGTCACTGATAAAGAAATCTGAATTACATTATTCTGCATACAAAAAATATGGACAAGAAATTCCTTCTGTTGCACTGGTACTAATTCCAAAACGAGTCCCTAAATATTTTCAACAAGTGTTATTTTACTGTTAGGTGTTGTTGCAGGAGTTGATTTGTGAGACTTGAGTTGGTGAGGAATTTCATTTCATAATATGTTTCTAGGTTTATTGGAAAAAGGCACATTTGTGAGTTCAGGTCTTCCATAGGGTCAATAAGCTCTGGGCAGAAACCTGGAACCAATGCAGAGATTCTGTGCTGGAGAATTCCTAGATATACCTGTACTAGTAACGTGTGTGTGTCTTGTCTACCTTCAATCTTATAATGACTAAGCAGAGATTCTTACTGGCGTACTTTCTGAGAAAGGGGAGATGAGCATCAGACAGATCTCTCTGTCTGTGAGACATGTATATATCTTTGAGAACATCATACTCCAGGAAACCATGTGGATATATTATTTAGTGATGTACTATAATAATATACCCACACAGCCATACCTTTGCAGTGATGGGGCAGCTGTCCTGTTGGGTTATAAATCATGAAATAACATTAGAAGGGCAAGTGCCTTTATTAGATATAAATAACTTAGGAGATGGAATAGCAAATCTGTTCTACACTTTGTATTAAATGCAATCTGTGGATACCTTAATAAAATGCTGTCTGAGACTATATAGATGTATGCTGAAGCATATCTAGCTTTATTACATGAACCTATCAGTTATCGATATTATTTTGAGCATAGTAACAGTAAAATAAGCAATAGATGGAACCTGAAAAAATGGAATGATGCATTGTTTTAAATTTTGTGTTTTTCAACAGTATTTCGAACACTGAACATCACATTACTGACAAATTCAAGGTTGTTAACTCTTAATTGCCTTGGTCATTGGATATAACTTTGCTGAATATTTTGGGAAAGAAAAAAGGTGTTGATGCGCAAGGTTAAGAATGACATGCATGCCAACCAGAAACAAAATATTTTTTATACATACAGGATAAAAGCATCTACCACAGACATTTAGAAATGTACCCAACCTTGAAGAAGGTACCAGTACATGTGAATACTGTATATACATTTGTAGCTATAGGCCTCATACCCAGCTGTAGCAGCATTAAATAGCAAAGGAGAAATTTTGAATGATCATCAATGTAATGTTTGGGAATAGGGAACAAAGATTGTTTTCCCTGTCACATCTACATGTATTGATATATGTCATCTATCCAATGGTTTCATCATTATATTCCAATCTCAAACTACATAATTATAACTCTCATTTCCTATCTTTGAGATCGACCAAACTCCAACAGCAGGCATTCCACCTCTGTTCCCCAATTTCACCACAATCTCTGCTTTCCATCAGTAACTGCCTGTGACATGGGGTGATATAATAAACTTACTAAGTAATTGACTCAGTGCCATCCATTCTAAGGTTCTGATACATATTTCTGGCATGAAGTACATGCACACAGAAACGGTACTGCCATGGGGGTTAGGGGTATGAGTAAAACATGTCAGTCTTGGAAGTGGAGGGTTCATGGAATACATACATTTGAGCACCACCAAATATGGCAATACCAAAATGATATTTTTAGGCTGGGGAAAGATCCAATTGGTAATAGAGTGAAACTTCACAAAGGTACATGTAAGAGAGTGTAAGTACATGTATAGCAATATGCCCAAGGGTCCAGTGAGGGGAGCTTCCTGAAATAAATACACTTAACTTCTGTTATTATTATTATTAGGTAGTTGTAAAGTACAAGGAGTTAGCACATTGCTTACTAAATGACTTCTGATTGACATGTTGATATTAAGGTGTAGTAAATTCTTTAATAATCCAATCCCCCTATTATCATTCAATCACACTCAAATTTCCATTTACTTTTCATCATCCACTTTATAATCTCCTCCTAAATGCAGGAAAAAAAATACATATACATGTACCTATAGTCCTGTTTTTGTATGATTTTGTGAACGTACTGTTCTGGTAACTTTGATCACTACAAAATTTTGGTGTAAGAAATGTACTTTCTATGATGTACGCCTATTCCAATATACATGTAGGTCATGTGACTAGAATCTCTCTTCTTCAGCCAAAACATTGGTTCTGTATCTATATTTGTATGTATATCTACAAAAACATTGGTTCTGTATCTATACTTGTATGTATATCTACAAAAACATTGGTTCTGTATCTATATTTGTATGTATATCTACAAAAACATTGGTTCTGTATCTATATTTGTATGTATATCTACAAAAACATTGGTTAATTCTGTATCTATATTTGTATGTATATCTACAAAAACATTGGTTCTGTATCTATATTTGTATGTATATCTACAAAAACATTGGTTCTGTATCTATATTTGTATGTATATCTACAAAAACATTGGTTAATTCTGTATCTATATTTGTATGTATATCTACAAAAACATTGGTTCTGTATCTATATTTGTATGTATATCTACAAAAACATTGGTTCTGTATCTATATTTGTATGTATATCTACAAAAACATTGGTTCTGTATCTATATTTGTATGTATATCTACAAAAACATTGGTTCTGTATCTATATTTGTATGTATATCTACAAAAACATTGGTTCTGTATCTATATTTGTATGTATATCTACAAAACACACATTGGTTCTGTATCTATATTTGTATGTATATCTACAAAAACATTGGTTCTGTATCTATATTTGTATGTATATCTACAAAAACATTGGTTCTGTATCTATATTTGTATGTATATCTACAAAAACACAAATGGATATGGATCTGGATATTTATTTGTGGCGATTTATTAGTTGGTCAGGGTTCTGAAATCAATTCATCAATCTTGATTGAAATACTCAATTCAAGGGGAGGGCAGGCATAGCTCTGTTGGTGGGGCAACTCCACAGTTACCAGGGGTCATTAGGTGTGTTTTATTTATGCCGACATCCAATTTATTCTTTAAATAATTGTAATACACATGTATGTTTCCTTTTTTTTCTCCATCTATTTTCTTTTTAATATAAATTTATTTATCTTGAACAAAATTGTAAGAAAGATAAGACCTAATCAAAGAGGCCAAATGCTGGCATATCAATATATGTATAACAGCATTATATAGAAGATTTGGATGAAGGCATGTTATCACCCAGACCAGCCATATGACTCAATTTAACGGCACATTTATGTCCAATATACAACACCTCATCTGGAAGGTTGGAGATGTTTTAAAGACAGCCAGAATAGTTTAGATACAGCAGTAATTACTTGGTTTTCAGGGGGCATACATGTGTATTTTACAGCCTGAAAGGGCATAGAGCTGGCAATGGGTGATGAAGAATCTGTCTCACAGAGACAGCCCAGGCAATATAGCATCCTCCTCAGGTCAGCTGTTGTAAATCAAAGATGTCTGTGCTGGGCTCTCCAGACACATTGCTGTCAAAACTCCTACAGCTGTATTGATAACTCATAAATCATCACAAATCTATATACCCAGAGCAATATGCACTTACTTCTCTTCAGACACAAGAACTTTCAGATCACATATAAACTGTTGGGTTTGAGGTGCATGCACAAAATCGCCGATACATTTTCTGCTGGAGGATGGGAATAATCGAAAGATTACTCCAAATTCCATCCCAGAAATTGTTTGCCGCTCACCTTTGCGACGCCATCATAAGAATCAAGAAAATCTGAATGAACCTAATGAACTAACATGTGATCAAAACCACAACTGTTTATTGGTGGAAGAACAAATCGCTTGCGATTTAGTCAGGAGTTTGCTGTACATCTTGATCGTCTCCGATTTCTTATAGCTCAGTCGCAACAGACCAAAAATAGTTAGATATATCCGACTCGATAGCTTGTGACAAAGTCATGACTAAACTTTTCCGCACACCCATCTGATTCTGATCTGCTTTGATTTTTATTGCTTATGACAGGATCGCGAAGGTGTGCGCCACTCTTTATATGAAGGTGTGCGCCACTCTTTATATGAAGGTGTGCGCCACTCTTTATATGAAGGTGTGCGCCACTCTTTATATGAAGGTGTGCGCCACTCTTTATATTGGACCAAAAGAAAATAATTTGTTTTTGTGATCAATAGCATAAGAATAAGAAAGCAATGCCCACTGGGTAAAACAGACATCCACTGTTCAACTAACAATTATTAGAAGTGAGCGCAGGAAACTTTTGAGTGGGAATAATGTGTATCGATTTAACCAAGAAATACTATATATTTGTATGGAATTGCGGAATTATGTGTGCAAAATTCAAGCCTAGAATCTAGGTAGAAGCAGGATAAGTATCCAACATATTGGAGACTCCTGTAAGTAAATTAATCAAGCATCATCAAAAAACTGGTTAATTGTTTACTAAAACAAGGGATAAAAGTTTTGAAAAATGACTAAACATGAACCTGTACATGAAGAAATATCTTATGTTGAGATACTATTACGTCTGTTTCAGTTCGGTCTTAGCAATTTATTACAGCAGTTCATCCAAGGATACATAATGTAGACATGTGGCTGTCGCCATCGGGACCCTTCGGGTCGGGCCCAGAGCAATTGTAGAAATAATGTTTCTGACCCCAACAACTCACATATTTGGGGTGGGCATAATTTGACCTGTATGATATAGATCATAGACAGACAAAACAATAGAGCAGTGATTACCTATAGTAGATGTAGTCGAACGATTACTGTCTATTCACAGCAATCCACACAGGTTTGTGTGAACTCCTGAAAAACACATCCCATGGCACCGACTTTCAATAGGCTTCTGGTACTGGCTGTATTAAACAACTGTATGAAGTTTCATTGTTGTGAGTGAAGGACTTTTTGAGATAATGTGTTTACAAGGATATGGACCAACAGACATGTATAAAGGGGCAGAACTCCTGAAAAACACATCCGATTACACCGACTTTCAATAGGCTTCTGGTACTGGCTGTATTAAACAACTGTATGAAGTTTCATTGTTGTGAGTGAAGGACTTTTTGAGATAATGTGTTTACAAGCATAAAAACAGACTCCTGAAAAACACATCCCATGGCACCGACTTTCAATAGGCTTCTGGTACTGGCTGTATTAAACAACTGTATGAAGTTTCATTGTTGTGAGTGAAGGACTTTTTGAGATAATGTGTTTACAAGGATATGGACCAACAGACATGTATAAAGGGGCAGAACTCCTGAAAAACACATCCGATTACACCGACTTTCAATAGGCTTCTGGTACTGGCTGTATTAAACAGCTGTATGAAGTTTCATTGTTGTGAGTGAAGGACTTTTTGAGATAATGTGTTTACAAGGATAAAAACAGACAGACATGTATAAAGGGGCATAACTCCTGAAAAACACATCCAATGGCACCGACTTTCAATAGGCTTCTGGTACTGGCTGTATTAAACAACTGTATGAAGTTTCATTGTTGTGAGTGAAGGACTTTTTGAGATAATGTGTTTACAAGGATATGGACCAACAGACATGTATAAAGGGGCATAACTCCTGAAAAACACATCCGATTACACCGACTTTGAATAGGGTTCTGGTACTAGCTGCATTAAACAACTGTATGAAGTTTCATTGTTGTGAATGAAGGACTTTTTGAGATAATGTGTTTACAAGGATAAAAACAGCCAGACATGTATAAAGGGGCATAACTCCTGAAAAACACATCCAATGGCACCGACTTTCAATAGGCTTCTGGTACTGGCTGTATTAAACAACTGTATGAAGTTTCAATGTTGTAAGTGAAGGACTTTTTGAGATAATGTGTTTACAAGGATATGATGGACAGACGGACGGACGGACGGACGGACGGACAGACGGACAGACGACGGAGGCAACGACAATACCGCTCGGCAGAATCTGCCCGAGGGGTAAAAACAGCAGGAAATAGTATGTAGTGATTTACTGCCAACCAATGACCATGATGATAGTCTAATCTCTGTTGAACCATTCCCACATGGCAAATGGTATACATGTACAAGTTATTCTGTATGTAGCCAAGCAAGAACATACTTCAGTGCAAGAAGGTCTCAAGGAACTTTACAAACTTCAAGTTTCGATTGGTTGGTTGGTTGTTTGAAGTTTAACGTCACACCTAGCCTTATTGGTCACACGGCGACGATGACCCAAACAAACATACCCTAGAAAAACTCTAATCCTACCAACAACCTAACCAAAACTACAAAAAAAATTGAATTTTGAAAATTAGGCTCTACAGACACTGGTGATCACAATGGATCGTCAGGGAGCCTGATTTGTTTGGAACTTTAATCTACCTCCTGTGCCAGACAAACATGGTACAAACCATGCTGCCCTAAGCTGGAGGGCTTCAACTTTCGAAATGTTGATACATGTTATTGTTATATTTACAATGTACATGTTACATGTAATATTCCATCTATGGTATTCCTATAGTCATGCAATCATAGGAAGTAAAATTGGCCACCATGAATTCAAGGGATGACAAAATTCAATAGAATATAAGTTGACAAAATGGTTCAAAATCCTGCAGATAATCCATTATTTTATTTTATTTTTTTTTAAGATTTAAGAGGGTGAGTGAGGAATGACCTATTATGTTTTTCCTAATGTATGTCTCAACTCTAAGTTGACAATATGTCAGCTATCAATGAGAAATATTGCTTCATGTTGAAGAATAGAGAAAAAAAAAATTTGACTTCCCACAAATTTGCAGGTGAGGCTCCGACTTCCAGATCATGCCTACCTGCACACATGAAAAAGACGAATTAACCCTGCAGCCTGATAAGTCAGCCATGATAGGAAAATTAATCTATTCATCGAAGCTCATAATTGCCATCAGTACAACTACTTGTTTTCTTTTCAATTTTGTCAACTTACCTGAATCAAAGGCTTTAGACAGAATAAGGGGTTAGTTCATCTGCACTGTTATGTAACAAATATGCCGCTAAACAGGTACCGTCTTCATCCATCAACTAGCTAAGCCAGAAAGTCATTCTGTATGTATACACGTGTGCAATATATTGAGTAAGTCTGGTGTTACTTAATTACTTGTGTGGACAAGAAATTGATGCATTAACATGATGCTATCTTGTTGCACTCCCAAACATTTTTTCAGGTGACCTTTGGACTAATTTCAACATTTCTCACATCCTGGAGAAATAACTTGTTCTTCTGGATTGACATTACATGTACATGTAGGTTCCACAGTAACAGTATACATGTAACATTCATCACTAAATAACCTCAGGGCAATTGTATTTGTGAGATAATCCGTTAAGATAAAAAACAGAAATAAGAAATACCTGAAAAAGTTCAATTAACCTAATAGTATACACATCTTTTCACAGCTTCCCCAGTAATAACAATTACCGACTCACAGAGCAAATAATCAAATTGGGCAGTTTATTTGAAATGAGGTCATGCTGACATCTAAAAAATAAAAATAATTCCCCATATTGAAACAGTTTATTTGTACTCTCGTTACAATTATTTAAAAGCACTCTAAGTACTGAATTACATACCACCATCTACCCTCAACCCATACCAATAAATTATGTATAAGAATTTTAATCCGAAGGTCATGTTAACCTTTGAAATATAAAACCCATGATACATGATAAGTTTGACCATCTTACCTTCGTAATAAACTGATCAGTTGGTCACCCTCTGTCCCTGAGATTATAAGTATCACCCTGTTAGTATAGGACCCCTCACCAGGTATACTTCATCTATAATGGCAGTGCCAGGACAGTATAAACTTTAACATTTATATACTTCTTGGCACCAGCTTGTGAACTGTGTGCAAAACTCTAGCCCAAAATGGAGATGGTCCTAGCTTGTAAGGAAACTTGGTGCTGAGTGCAAACCTTGGTAGCTGTACCTTCCAGCTTGTTCCTGTTAGCCCACATGCATCTGTGTGCCGACACACACACACACACGCATGCACATGTTCAGTTACTTGGTAATCCCCTTTTGTTTCAGTGACGAATGATGATCATTTTGTTCAGGGAAGTTTTTGTCATATACTGCAATTGCACAGGATTACAGACATGGAATGCAATTAAATTTCAAGATGATCGACTTCCTACATGTATACATGTATATAAGCTGTCTGTATCAGTTTAGATCTGTGTGAATGTACAATATCTGAGCAGATGTGCTCCAGACTGTATGTATTGAGCCACACATGCACATGTTTACAGGAGCTTGTTCAGAGGAGAGATTCAGGAGTGTTCTGTGTACAGACAGACAGACACACTATACTTATCCCAGATCACATTCACTCTTTGTTCTATGTGAAGCTCTCTTGAAAATTCCATCTACAAAGATCTTTCTTGAGTTGTGTTTTATTCTTCAATCCATTTTCCAGTGTACGTTCTATATCACAACTGCACATACATGCAACAGGTGTACATGTATTGTTCGGAAATGTGTTTGATATTAACTTGTCAGGGTTCTCAAGTTTATGTTCATTCTGCACACAGCATAAAAGACAAGAAGATCAGTGAGCTCATATATGCATGTATCCCTTCATAAGAATTTGCTAAGAATTAACTTAGTATTTATTTGACATCAACTAAATCATTTCAGGCAAAATTGCTCCATGTGATTTACCTGCAAGTGTGTGAACCACCATGTGTCTGAACCACTTTGGATTTAGGAATGATGCTTTATGAGTACATGTAGATAACAAGAGTTCAATTGAACCCAAAATATGCCCGTAAAAAAATACAGTCGATAAACAACATTTTTATCTCCTGAATGTTGTTATAGACAAAAGTTAACAATACAAATAAACCAAGCTGGACTGTATGTTGTTTGTATTGTTGCAATTGTCATAATACTGCATGTACATGTATAAGCCATTATTGTTGTATACAGTGGTGTAGGCAGGTTTGCAAATCAGGTCCGGGGTGCACGCAAGGGCCTGGAGCAGTATTTGTAGGAGCAGGTAGAACTCCAGTTACTCTTACTCTGCGGGGGTGCATATTCCCCCACTCCCGGTTATGCGCTTATTGTATGTATCAGTAACTTTAAAACAAACTTTGTGTTAGTGTAAGCTGCAAAAGTAAGCTCATCAGCCTGATGAATGTGGAAGATTGCATGGATTGGAAGCATTTGTGAACAAAATTAACAATGAACAGAGTAAAACAATTTAACAATGAACAAAGTTGAATGGGGTCGAAATAACAGTAGGTGCCAAATACAAGGATTTCAGACTAAAATCAAGAGGAGTAACTTTAGAAAACGTCGGCTCAAACAGTTTGTGCACATCTACACAGGGTACTGATCTTATGTACCAAATTTCAAAAGAACCCATTGAAAAGTCTGAGACGAGTTGCGCTCACGAGGACAGTAGCTGGCAAATAAAAGATTTCAGACCAAAATCAAGGGGAGTAACTCAAGAAACTGTCAAATCAATTCGAAAAAAGTTCATGCACATGTACACTTGGTACCAATCATGTGTACCTAATTTCAAAAGAATGCAATGAAACCCTTGGGACAAGTTTCGTTCAGGAGGACCGTAGGTGCCAAATGAAAGGATTCCAGACTAAAATCAAGGGGGATAACTCAAGAAAACGTTGAATTGGCTCAAAAAATTTCATGCGCATCTACACAGGATACTGATCATGTGTACCAAATTTCAGAAGAATCCATTGTAAACTCTGGGATGAGTTGCATTCACGAAGACATGCAGTAGGTGCCAAATACAAGGATTTCAGACCAAAATCAAGGGGAGTAACTCAAGAAAACGTTGAATCGGGCCAAAAAAGGTTTGTGCACATCTACACATGTTACCGATCATGTGTACCAAATTTCAGAAGAATCCATTGAAAACTCTGGGACGAGTTGCGTTGACAAGGACAGTAGGTGCCAAATACAAAGATTTCAGATGAAAATCAAGGGAAGTAACTCAAGAAAACGTCGAATCGGGCTGAAAAAAGTTTGTGCACATGGTACCGATCATCTGTACCAAATATCAAAAGAATCCATTGAAAACTCTAGGACGAGTTGCGTTGACAAGAAAAAGTTAACGAACGGACAACGCCATACCATAATACGTCCCGTCAATTTTGACGAGCGTATAAAAAAACCACCAAAAATGAACAGCTGTTTTATTAATGTCATAAATGTTATTCTCTGTGTTGAGCAGAATAGTTAATGAACATGATGAAAAGGAGCCCTCCTCTGGTAAAGAAGATTACATTATCAAAATAATGGCTTCATTATAAACATAACAGGCAGCAGTTGAACTGCAGATGTTTGATTTTGCAAAAAATAGGGGAGACAACTCTTGAACATGAAGCTGCGCTATCCAAACCCCTCGGCTCTGAACCCCAGCTATTATAATAAGGGTGTCTCTACCAATTGATTGGCTTGTGGGAAGAAATATTTACCCATGGTATTGTAAGAGTACTTTCCTTGAAAAAAAAAAAGTTTCCCTCCCCTTAAATTAATTTGTTTCTTGAATAAATTGAAAGAGCTGTATCAATGTCTCACCAAAACAACAGTACACATGGCTAGATAAATACAGTACATGTATACTAAATGGCACATGTATGTCATTTTCAAAACAGATTTGCAAGCATTCTTTGCATTGTCTAAGAGAATAAATGAATAAATCAGTCATCCAATCAATAAATAAATGTGATAGTATACTAACATGATAATAGAAATAATATGCAAACTTAAATTAACATAGGAATTAGTGGATTCTGTTAGACAAGGGGCATAACTCTGCAAAATACTTTCTGACACGACTCATTTTCGATAGGCATCTAGTTCAGGTCAAGAGAAACAACTGTATCACGTTAGGATGTTGTATATGGAACGGTTCTGAAATTATCACAACAAATCATAAATGGATTTTTATTTGTAAAAAGGGGCATAACTCTGCAAAATATTGTCCGAGATGACTCATTTTCGATAGGCTTCTGATTTACGTGAAGATAAATAGATGTAACAAGTTTGGTTGCCATGCATGAAACGGTTCTGTAGATATCGCGGTAACGGATTTTATTAGACAAGGGGCATAACTCTGCAAAATACTTTCTGAAACGACTCATTTTCGATAGGCAACTAGTTCAGGTCAAGAGAAACAACTGTATCACTTTAGGATGTTGTATATGGAACGGTTCTGAAATTATCACAATAACAAATCATAAATGGATTTTTATTTGTAAAAAGGGGCATAACTCTGCAAAATATTGTCCGAGATGACTCATTCTCGATAGGCTTCTGATTTACGTGAAGATAAATAGATGTAACAAGTTTGGTTGCCATGCATGGAACGCTTCTGTAGATATCGCGGTAACGGATTTTATTAGACAAGGGGCATAACTCTGCAAAATACTTTCCGACACGACTCATTTTTGATAGGCACCTAGTTCAGGTCAAGAGAAACAACTGTATCACGTTAGGATGTTGTATATGGAACGGTTCTGAAATTATCACAATAACAAATCATAAATGGATTTTTATTTGTAAAAAGGGGCATAACTCTGCAAAATATTGTCCGAGATGACTCATTTTCGATAGGCTTCTGATTTACGTGAAGATAAATAGATGTACCAAGTTTGGTTGCCATGCATGAAACGGTTCTGTAGATATCGCGGTAACGGACGGACGGACGTACGGACGTACAGACGTACGGACGTACGGACAGCCGTACATGATGACGACAATACCCCTAGGCCAAATTTGGCCGAGGGGTAACAAAACCGATCCTCAGGAGACAACTCTGCAAGCACTTTTGATAAGTAGACCTAGCTCAACAGGTTAAATTTAATAACCTGTGACCTTTGACCAAGTACTGACCCTAAACTCAATAGGCTGAGAGCTATCCCTCAATGATATCATTCAAATTACAACACATATAAGGGTAGTGGGAAGAGGTGCCGACATACTGACTGCGTCACATGACTTCACAGAATAGTCTTCTGGTTAACCTATTCTAAAGCACATACCAAGAATCTAACGATTCGTGATATGTGTTGTATCTCAGGTACGCTTTTATTGTACCTGTTCATGTGGCAACTTGGATGATATGGCCACACGGCCCCTAGCACCGGCATAAGCGGTATTAGATACAAATCTAGAGCTATGATGGAAATGCTCTGAGTTTGAGGTGAATTGAATCCATAGTTTTCGATTTTATTGTGCACATGCATGCACACATGGACAGGCAGTGATTCCATATCCAGGCTTTGAATTTGGGGGGAAATAGGGCAAGGCCACTTTGGCCTTGGATAATGACCAAATTTTGGGGGCAACAAGGCCAATGGACCAGGCATTAAGGCCAAATGTGTTAATATACTTAGGGCACTACAGTCACTTTATTTGCAGGTGTTATGGAAGATATTGCCATGAAATAAATAAAAATGAAATTTCCCCAAGCCTGGGTTATTATTTAATGGGCCTCATATAGTCATACGCCCTTTCTAGACTTATATATCCCCATCCTATTCTCACACATATTTTGCAAACTCTGCCTATAATATCGCGATATTTTCACAGCTGTTTGTTATTGTTGTTGTTGTAAAACATTCAAAAGGTATCCACATACTGTCTGTAAATATACAAATTATAAAAGATCTTATCCAGTAATACGAAAGAAGGCATATAGCTTCCGCGTGTTTGAAGCCCCCTTCTCCAGTTCCCGAGATTTGGTCGCAGAAACACGTCGTGTGACGGCATGATCGCATTATTTACTTTAACTTTCAATCCAATGACAACACTAAGCGACCCGCCCTCTGTAGTCTGACCAAGGGGAGAGTAATCCGGATTGCCAAACGGGAACCATCCATTGAAGCGTAATCGAACCAAAAACAGGTGGCTCCCGAATTACCGATGTCGTAAAACTGTACGATGCTATTTACGGTAACAGGAAGAGGGAAAGCTGATTTGTAAACGAAACCACCGATCACCGTATGACTTTGCTTTTCCAACGAAATTACCAAAGCAAAGAATAAAGAGAGAGAAAACGCGAACACATGATGGAAATAAGATTGGTTTTATTCTTAGGGTCACGTAGGCCACTTGAGGCTGCAGGGCGGCCGTGTTGTGGCCGTGTACTTGGTGGAAATTTGTAGGGCATGTGGGCAAACTAATGGGGCACCGACGGCAATTGCCGTCGTTGCCGCCGTCAAATTCGAAGCCTGCATATCTCTTGACTGATTTCCGGTAGGGAATAAAAGGTATAGCCTATATAGGTATCAAAGATAATGAGCATTCAAAATATATGGGGAGGGACAGCTACCGGACTGGTATGTGGGTTAACATTAGTGGACATGGTATGCAAGTGCATTTTAATTCAGAATATATGGGATGTGGTGGGATAGAGTGGAGCGAAACTGTATTAAGCAAAGTGAGAGTGGGTCCATGGTAGAGCACTGTTGGAATTTTAACTTTCATCATAAAACATGGCAGTGTGACTAACGTCACAGGACCTACGAAATAGGGTTTGATATAATTTAAGTGTGTACTCGAGAGATGACTTGGGGGCCCCGTGTGCTACCATGAGAGAATTTATATAGCATCTCTAAATTGACAGTGGGAACTATTAACTTTTCCAGATGTCATCGCTGGTGAGTCGTTAGCATAGCAACTATTATCGCCCTCAGTTTCTATTACCATGGGCACTGATCAGCCCAGCAGTACAGCACGAGGTGTTGGGAGGAGAGTCCGAGAGAGCGGGCACCCCCCCCCCCCTCTTCTCGGCATTAGGAGATTTTTTCAAATTAGCGTAGGGAATGGTGCTCTGTCAGAGCAGTTGAGAAGTAAATGTTTCAAGTCCCAAAATAAGACCGGAAACTGGAAAAGAAACACAAATTTGAAGTGAGAACGGTCAAGATCAGAGATTTGTTAGAATGCAAGAATCAAAAGAGAGCCATTCTCCATGGATATATTTATTTGGCATTCAACTTCAAGGTACCTCATCTGAAGAGAGTACATAGTAATAATCAATGAACAATAAAGCACACACGAAAAAAATAAACAACTGGTTATAGGTTACTGAATTTAAAACACAACGATGATCTTATTATTGATCTCTTCAGTAATAACAGATAATAGGGTCATTGTTTAAATTTAGTAATTTCTCTCATAAAATCCAGTAATTTTTTATTTCTTTTTGAGGTAGAACATTTTTTAACTAATGACTGAACTGAAGAAATTATGCAATGTTGTATAGGCTGGATATATAAAACGTGCAGTATAATATGCCTTCAACGGAATTCCAAGACCAGCAAATGAGTGAAAACGGATATCATCGGAATGTGTGTCAACATTACAGTGAGGCTAAAAATAGATTACTCCAGAATCTCCAGTTTAATACTAGATTCAAGTGTACTGTTCAACTAGCCATATTATAGATATCTCATAGTACATGTAGATCTAATAGACTGATTACGACGTACGAGCGAGCGTACACATGCATGTGTGCTTTTAATATAGATATAATTAAAATATATTTTGGAAGCTGACGTCTTAGAACAACAACAACGACCACCGAAAGCCAACAAATACCCTGACGCTTCTGTGAGAAGAAGTTTTTCAAAGTTGCTTGGCGCTTCTGACAATGATTTATAAAATACATGTACATGTAAAGTGATACTCGTGGCTCGGTAAAACTTCGCAGCAGACGAAATAACAACCTCCATTCTCCGATAAAATGATTTGCTTCCTTCATGCATCATGGCATATACAGCTCGGGAAGCGTGGCGTGGACTATTAGGGAAAACATGGCGGAGCTACCTGGAAACGTATAATGCCGACATATTTTGGCAAGTACCATTAAAGTTACTGATATTTTCGAGTGCTGGGCGCATAATTTTTTTTTTTTTTTTTTGCTTTAGTGCTGGGCGGCCGAAGTTAGTCCCAGGCGCTTAAAGGTCACAGTGAAGCGTACAGTCAAGGGTTCCCGATGGGCATGACAGTGCACTCGAGTCATCAATAAATAATAAAAAATTAATTATAAATTAAATTTTCATCAGAATTCGATCAGCTCAGAACTTGCTGGTAACAATGCCCTAATGCACGTTCGTGCCAAAAATCAAGGTTCTAATGTTAACGGTTCTCCTTATTTTGCCGACGAAAGGATTCGGATGGACTGACTGACTCACTCACTCACTCATTACCGGACAATTTGCGATCTGTAGCCTACTTCGTAGGAATATTTTATATGGGCTATGGGAAAGAGAGGGGAGAAAGGTGTGTGGGGGTGGAGGGTAATTAAGGCACTCCCAAAACAGTTGTGCAGATTCTGGAACTACGGTGGTGTCACTATACATGTAGCTCAGGAGCAAGAAGGCTCTGGGTCTGAGTGAAATACATGTAGACCATTGTACATGTATTAGCTGTGTAAGTTCCAAAAGCCCTCAGCCTTTTAAAAACTATTCTGATCAAAGATAGGATCAGGGCTAGCACCCAAAATAGAAAGCAAATTAATTACAAAAAAAATAAATAAATAAAAACTTTTTAATTAAAATTTTTTTTTTTGCACTTAAAATTTATATTGCCCGAAACATGTACAGGTAGATTTCTCATCAATTAAGCATAATATATGAGTAAAAAACATACCAAATTAGCCTGTGTTTGGGGAAAATTTCAATATTTTCTCTAATTTGCATTTAGAGATCACCCTGAAAAAATTTACCGTGCCAGATAGAGGGTGTGCCCAATTAAGGGATCAATCTAAAGCCCTCTGAAGGTGAGAAGTAATGGGGACATGAGAAGAAGTTTCAAATCATGGACTGATATCAATTGTTTAACTACATTTCTAACTGGTTCACAACCATGTCCTCTACTTAATCAATAAAATGACATGAAAACTACAATACTATAATACATGTAAGTTAACACTATTGACGACGTGTTAAAGGCTGTATTTTCTCATCACACTACTTTTTTAAACCAAAATAAGTCAAGCAGTTGTACCATATACATGTAGTAACTGTGCCAACCTGATCACTGGTATAATTACTACCCCAGCAAACAGTAACTCTAATACTGAAGGCAGGCAGATTTTGGCCTTTGGAGCCTGTTCATTGGAAAGAATATGCCAGGACATCAGTAACGATTATTTATGTTCTCTTTTTCTTGTTCAGTGTTGATGTGACACACAGAACTCAAACAAGCCTCACTTCATTGCTAAACTTACCAGGTATGTATTAAACAGGTCTCTCACAAACGTTTCCCTAGACTAGTGAAGGTGGATTTTACAGGAACATTGAACTGTAATTTATAGTTATCAGAATAAAAGTTGATGTTCAATTGGATATATATACCAGTAATTCTTAAAATTCTCATCTGTACATGTGTATTTTGACTCAGTTGACAGTGACAATTGAACATGTTTAAGCAATGGGATTGTCAGATCTCACCCACACAAGTAACAGAAGGTCACTGATTGTGTCCTCAAGACTACCTATCTCTACAGACAGCATTTCCTGAATGAATGACTAAATCTGTCCACCAAGTGCAGGTCCCAGTTACAAGGTTGACACTAAACCTGAAAAGTGAGATATCTATTACATGATGTTATTTGGGGAATTTGCTGGCTACAAAAGTTTGATCATAGGACACACACTTCACTCATCATAAACAAATCACTGATCAGCCAGGTACCCCTCATCAACAGAGGTGTTGTTGTTGACAGTATATCATATTTGCATCATCATGTATTTATTTTTTGTTGAACTGAACATTTGAAAGTCAAGTTATTCAATTGCTGACAGGCATTTCTGAAAATCAGCTGCAATTGTACATGTAATCTAACACAGCCTATGTATTAAGTCCATCATTACTTTAGTATCTACAGGCATACTAAAGTACATCATTACTTTAGCGGCTACCGTCACTTTCTCTGTACTGATATAAAACCATACCAATCTGAATGTAAATTGGATCATCCTACATACATGTATCTGGGCGGGAAGTTCCATTTCAGATTGAATGACTACAGAATTGATGATATTCTACAAGTGTGATCATGGTACATGTATCTGGGTGGGAAGTTCCATTTCAGATTGAATGACTACAGAATTGATGATATTCTACAAGTGTGATCATGGTACATGTATCTGGGTGGGAAGTTCCATTTCAGATTGAATGACTACAGAATTGATGATATTCTACAAGTGTGATCATGGTACATGTATCTGGGTGGGAAGTTCCATTTCAGATTGAATGACTACAGAATTGATGATATTCTACAAGTGTGATCATGGTACATGTATATCCTGGCTATGGTAAGGTAGTCTGATGATTACATCATATCAAAACACACTTTAGAAGATAATCCCCAAAAATAGTCGACAATATTCTGCTCTAATTATTCAAAAATGTTCACAATTGGGTTACTCTATAAAATGTTGGCAAAATACAGAGTCTAATACAGTATTTAATTGACTTGAAAGGTAGCCTGTCTATGACTGAGTTATTCATGATCTAGTTACAATATTGTGATGTAACCTCCTGTCCATGACACTTTTGCTACTTTATCGACGGTGATGCTGTTTCTTCTCTCGACAGTTATTTAGTTATTTTGATTATTTGTGTTTCAAGAAAATTCATTCAAAATCAAAGAATTTTCCAATGCCTGCCATGCTATTTTGGAGCCAATATATACATGTAGCATGCATAGTATGATCTGCTCAGTGTCATAACATTTTGACATGCAACATTTTGGAAAAGCAACATTTCGGTAAGCAACATATCGGCATGCGAAATTTTGGTTAGCTAAAAATGAAGATTTTCATATTCTTTATTTAACAAATAAACAACCCATTTTTAAGGGTTACAAAGTTGTAAACTCTTTGATTGCAATTATCCGCAACACTTCGCGAACTTAGGAATAGAATATTTACAAAGTATCTAAAAGACAATTACTCATTATGTACATGTATCTGAGTTCTCAATGCTTGTGATTTTGATTTTTTGCCATTTGACAACAGGTTTTCTAAACAAACTGCATTATGTGAGAAAAGTTGCCGAAATGTCGCGGATATTCGCGGTCAAAGAATCTGCAACCCTTAAAATGGCCTGTTTATAAGTATATTATACTGTCGCGTGCTGAAATGTCACTTACCGAAATGTTGTGTGCAGAAATGTCGCGGATTCAGTCTGCTCACCTGACATCAAGTCCGGAATAACACAAATTTCTCTCAAAACTAACACATTAAAATACTCAAAATAAATGAAGATACTGTGCGAAGTTTCACTGACCAGTTATGAAAATAATCAATGATGACAAATTGGCAAAAATGTTGCGGATAGGAATATAACTACCTTGGCAACATTCAATTAGTAGATTCCTGTTTACACCATATGTACCAAGGTTAGAAATTCAGAAAAGTAATCACATGCACAGTGTGCACCCAAACATTTGAAACACATGCACGACAAAATTTTTACATGCACAATTTTTTTTTACTGAATTGAAATCTCAATAACCACTGGACAAAACCTCTCCTGCTTCTACGAATTCTGGAACCTATAAATTTTCCCAGATGGTTTCTCTTCAGTACTAGTACTTCGCGGAGATTCCTTTGTTGTTGTTGTTAGCACACATTGATCTAATGTTTGCCTTTCTGTGTCAACGGCATCTTCGTTAACGACAACGTCGGCGCCACTGTCTGCTATGTCAAATTCGTTGTCAACATTCAGATTAGATTGTTTCACAGCAGTGAAGAATGATAAGATAAGATAAGATAAGATAAGCTTTATTTAGAGTCGGGTTTACAAACATATAACATTAGCCCATGGAGGCTATTCATGCTGACTGTTTTAAAACAAAGAATTCTCATAACTAAAGAAACATATTAAAATAATTTACAAATACAAAATAATATTAAGATATTGATCATACACTAAATTGGCACTATCAGTGGTGTGACACAGACTAGAGTTTGTCCTTGTAAAAATTCAATATTTTAAACTGAAGCACTATAACAAGAGGAACAACTACAATGTGTCCCGCTCCATAAACGTAACTGATTTTTAAACAAAAAATATGTAATATGTAATATTTCACTGATTTCGTTCCATTTCGATACTGTCAGTGACGGTTGTGATGCAAAGATTTGGCAATCGCATTTGTGAGCTGTCTGGTATTAGACTTGACAACAGTGAAGTCCCCACTATTTTACTCGTGGGACGTTATACACGGTAACCACTCCGCATTTGTTAATTTCATCCCGGGTCATTTTTATGTAGCCGTAATTTTGTGATATCGCTAAAGTTAAAATGGAGGTGCCTTCAATTTCGTTCGTGAGAGGACATGATTAAATTGACGTACTTGACAGAAAAAAATAATACAAGGTCAGTTCTCATTGTTGAAAGAAGGTGTTTATCGGATACAGAACTGAACACTGATTTTTGGAAATAATGAACTACGAGCACATTGTGCACCCACAAAAAATAAACACATGCACCACCAAAATTTTACGTGCATTCGTGCACGTGTGCATTCGGAATTTCGAACCATGTGTACATGTACATAGATCTACATGTAACTTTAATTTAACTTGAATAGAATTTCATTGACAAATTCTGGTCAATAAGCAGAGGTTTTTTAAGGTGTGTATAATATATTCCCATAACCTGCCCCCTGAGGGTATAGTGGTGATCTTATAATAGACACAGTGCTAGTCAGCACAAAGATAGAGGGCACTAAGTGTACACATGATACACAACATATTATCTGGGAGCTTCACTGAACACACAGGAAAAGGGCCATCATTATTTAACACTTAATTCATATACAGGATATATATATATGTATTTGCCCCACTATAAATTCCTTAATTCACAGAGGACAAAGGTGGCACCATAAAAGAGATTGTGCTGTAGTACTGTAGTAGTTAAAAGGCATACATGTATTACAGAGAAAGGTAGACACCATGTTTTACACTCAATGCCATGATATGCACTCAGCTACAGGTTAATGGTACCCATACTACCACACATTATGTCTCTCTATCATATGGTCAAACGTGTTAGATCCAAACTCTGAAGGACGGTTCATTCAGTGGGTATAGGCAAAATTATAGAAATCAGTTTGTGACCAAAAATGAATAGAAGAATATTGATTAATCACACAGAATAAATGTTGGTTGCCATTCTTTTCTGACATGTCAGCAGCTAGATGTCTTTAATCATTAAACCCAGTTATATAACACATAATAACATTCACATGTAACAGTAAATACAGGTTGCATGCACTCAGGATATATTAGATCTTACAAACCTCCCCCCCAATTCAAACCAAAGTCATACATTGATGCTGTTTATATGTATGTGATGAATAATGTCGGTTAACAAATCATTTCAAAGTGTTCAACTGTAAATTACTGAACGAAAGAAAACTATAATAAATTAGAACACTGAATATTACCTCCAAATTAAAATGTCATATTAATGGAAGATATAGAGAGTACAAATCTATCACTCATTAGGCAATGTTTAACACTGACTTGTCTGTATATTAAAAGTGTAAATGTGATGGTCTTGCTCCTTGATGCAAGCACTCACTCAGAACTACTATCATATAAATACCAAACATGGGTGTTCCACAGGTACTTAATTTACATCCAAACATACTTTCTACACAGAACAAACAATATTTCTCAGAGAAAGATATTTTTTCATATGTCTTAGATCGCCCTTCAACTTGATCACAGAGAGATTTAGGTGAACATTCTGTTGTCATAATATCAGGTTCCATCCTAAGTTAATCTCATCCACCCTATTGTATATTACTCCACCCTTAATATGTCTGCAGTCTTATCCTTTAGTATGAAAAAATATTTAACAATTCCCAGAAGTTTGCTCCACTTTTGTTCCAAACAACAGAAATATAGGCTAAGGTCAAGTGACATGCTAAGAACAAGTGCCTCTTATACTTTAATTCAGTGTACCAACTAGTCATACCATTGAAGCAACAATACTCAACCTTACATAACACTTAAAAAAATGTTTGGTGGGCATAACCAGACCCTGTCCTAGAAATATGGGTATGCAGGTACAGAATTGTTTTTTTAAGAGTCAAATAAATTTACAATACGATTTCTGTACAAAAATAATGCCAATAATAATATTTGGGTATGGGCTTTTCGGTGGAATACTGTGAGATTTTGCCCACCGAACACATTTTTAACAATGGCCTTATTGATCTGAATGGGAGTGCTGTGGAGGCAAAAAAATGTTGTTGGGAATGAGGTGAGCAAGGGGCTTAGGAACTATACTACCTTTTCTCCATACAGAGGAAGCACTAAGGTGTGAAATGATGAACAGCATCAACTTGATGTTCCCCACTGGGTTCATAGGTCATATAACAGAGAAATAAATGGTGTCCTCAAAATTGTCTGAATAAGGATTCTATCTCTTGTTGACACTCACATTAGCTAGCAATGGATTAATCAATCATTTCAAGGAATAACAATAATGTACCATTCATCCCTCAGTCAACCACGAGGCGATGTATGTACCTGTGTTGTGTGATTGGATCCATGCAATATTATCCTCTTTTGTTATGAATTGTTCAATGGGTTAGTATTATATTCCACTACAGCAATCAGATTCTAATTTTGTTTATTTCGAAGGCTGTCAATTTCCCATAAACAGATCCTATCCCAGTAATGTGGTTGCATAGGAACAAGTCTGTCATGACCAACAAGTTGCATTGGTCGTTCAAATACATGATGTAGCTATCAAGAAATATTTCCAGGTCAGAAGGTCACCAAATGACCTTGAGATAAGAAATGTTCCAGATTCACTGTATACCATCATTGACAGTGATGGTCTAATCAGATTGAGCAGATGGTCTGTGTTTGCCCCAATCTTCACTCACAACACCTGCATCATACAGAGATCAAGATGGACAGTACAGGGCAGATATAATTCAATCATGAACGAGATTCACTTGCATACAAATCACGATTGAAATAATGCTGCGCAAAATGTTGATGCTTCAAGTGGAGAACAAGTCGTGTTGAGGAGAAACACCGTCTGGCAAAACCCAATCATATGTTTTCAAACACAACCAAGAGGCATGTAGATGAGCTCTGATGTTGTTAGTAAACATTGTGGCATGCAATTGTATTACATTAGTCACGAGAGTGTTTTTCCTCGGTCGAATTCAAAATGCGCACACTTTTGTAAGAATTAGTGTTTCTCAATTCATTTTCAAGGTGAAGTTATTTCTGACCTGTATTGTACTAAGTAATATGTACTAACCTCGTCACAGGCTGGACACCTGGGTTTGATGAGCTCAGCATAGTGTCTCTCACAGAACACTTTACCATCTTTGTGACAGTAGGTCAGATCAACCAGCAGCTCGTCACATGTGTCACATACAAAACAGGCTGGGTGCCAGCTTGCCTCCACACCCACCTTTGGGGCAAACACCACCATCTCCCCTGCCTCTATCTCACCCTTACAATTGTAACATATCTGAAACAGAATATTAACAAAATTAGAAAATAACATATCTGAATTGAGTAGAATATAATTTAACAGAGTCCAGTGGTGTGAAAAAGGAAAAAAATCTAAATCAGAAGTTACTAATGAGTGAATATTTATTCAAAATTTATGTTGATACAAAATATTGACAGCAAAAATATTGATTTTGTCTGAATGCAAAAAATATATAATAGTGAAAGTAACTTTCTGTCTGGTTCAACGGACTGCTTCTGATGGACATTTATAAAAATAACGGATAACTACTCCAGAATGATGTACAATGCATAAATTGACAGTGATACACGCACATAGGGAACAGTGTATGTTATGTAATGTACTGATTTCACAACAAGATCTCCATGCACACAATAGGTGATAGGAGTAGTCTCCCTTGATGCTACACACACATCTGCATGCATGAAGCTTTTGCTGAGAATAGATTATAATGTTCTGTAATCAAAGACATGCCTGTAATTGTACACACCACAGAATTATTAGAATAACCTTTCAACAACAATAAACAGTAAAAAAGCATGCGCAAGCAAAATATTATTTATATGGGGACAAAAATGACATATCTATACTCACTGTGCTAAGTGGATTTCTATCTTTCACATAACCAATGTCTATAATTGATTCATCTCTTATGTCACAGAACTGTTTAAATTCTTTTTTCTCCACAGCAGTAGACAAGTTCTTACAGTACTCTGATGACAGATCTTGCTTTGGTAGCTGAACAATCAGCTGAATGTCCCGATACTTTTCTCCCGGAGTCCCAATTTTGGGAATTTTATGATTGGGTAGTTGTTCCATGTATTCCTCTATCTGCAAACAACGAAAGAAACATTGTTCATGAACGAGTCACAATGAACAAGTACATGTACATCACAATAACAATTGGGTAAACAGTTCTGATCATATTTTGGTTTCGGTATTTTTACTATATTTTCACACTTGGTGTAAAGACTTCCAGTACTCCATCTACAATGTCTATTTAACACTCTAATGTTTTCCCCTCCTCAAAAATCTACATACTGAATAAACAGCCTCAAAATAATTGCAATGGTCAATGCATCAAATTGGGCATATGATCGATCAAAATATGCCCCATGGTCAATTTTGATATTTTGAGGAATTTATAAGCCGGATTTTATCTTTCAATAAAACTATAAACCAGGACCATTCTTGGTTCTTTCAAATAATCAACTTCCTAATACACTGTCATATTGCGTTGCAATATACTTATAGCTTGTGGGGTCATATATTTTTATTACAATCCTCCCTGTGAATTCATGTCTCAAGAATATCAGGCCATTTAGCACATCTCATTTTTATACAATTTACAATCCCAATTTTTTTTAGGCTCCCACTACATTATGTCCACTTCGAAAATCTGGTTGGACACATTTTGGATTAAACTCAAGCTTTATTACCATCAAACACAAATGAGTTTTCTCCATAGTATTGCAACAAAAACTTTGTCAAAGAAAATTTGGTCCGACAGGCTTACCTTACTAATTAAAAAATAGTCCAATGAGCTCCAATATTATACCCCTCAGTTATCAGTTATTGTCTTAACTTAGCAATCTAATATGCATAATATGTATTTTTAGAAAACGACAATATCATGTAGGTTAACAAAAATGTTGACTGTATTTGTCTCATCTTAAAAATACATCTGACATGAGCAAATTCTTAGCTCTAAATATACTCTTCCAAAAAGCTCATAATCAAATCAAGTAGTTTGATCTTAGAAATACAGATCAAGGTCAGTCATATTCAACAATTTTTCTGAGGAAGAGGGGGGGATTTGGCTTAATGTCACACTCAAGGTTGTTTCACTCATATGGTGACAGTCAGTTTGGTTGGTGGAGGAAGACAGGGTACCCCGAGAGCACCACCGCCCGTCGGCAAGTAACAGACAAACTTTCACACATTGACCAGCTGGGCTCGAACCTGTGCCGGTTCAGCGGTGTGAGGCTAGCGGTCCCCAGCGAAGCGCCTTAGACCATGAATGGAACATGAATTTGGAGAATTTAGACTTAACATAGAATTTTGACCTTTAGAAAATAGGTCAAGGTCAGTGATATTCGATAGACTCCAGGTCCAGGCATATGTGGTATAAATTTGGACAATGTAGATATAATCCTTCATGAAATATTGTACTCAATAGAATCTGACCTGGATAAAATAGGTCAAGGTCAGTCATCTTCAGCCCACCTCTGGACCATCGACAGATACATAGTATTAATTTGGAAAGCCTAGCTATATTTCTTCATGTTATATCTTAATAAACAGTATTTGACCTTGAAAAAATAGGTCAAGGTCAGTCATCTTCAGGGGTCCTCTGGACCATCAGTTGTATACATAGTATTAATTTGGATATCCTATCTATATTGCTTCATGTTATATCTTAATAAACAGTATTTGACCTTGAAAAAATAAGTCAAGGTCAGTCCTCTTCAGGGCACCTCTGGATCACCAACAGACGTATACATAGTATTAATTTGGAAAGCCTAGCTATTTTTCTTCATGTTATATCATGATAAACAGTATTTGACCTTGAAAAAAATAGGTCAAGGTCAGCCAACTGGGATAGGCTTCTAGTCAATCACCAGCTGCATATGTAATATGAATTTGCTTTAATCCTCCCTCAAAAAATATAGCAAATATTAGAATTTGACCTTAATAAATTAGGTCAAGGTCGGTCATTTCAATAGGCTTTTGACCCTTCACCAGATGCATATGTGGTATGAATTTAAAATGCCTGGCTGTAATCCTTCTTGAGATATCATGTCCACAGACAGACAGATGGACGGACAGACGACGCTGACGATGAGATTACCCTTTAAATACCTTTTCACTGGAGAGACCAGGAGGGACCCAGGTGTAACCCTCTCGTAATGTTCTCTCCTTTGTCACCTGGTATTTGGGATCATCATGTCTCTTCCAGCCGAGTCTGTCACGCACATTGACAAACTCCTCATGGTACACATCATGAATCTCCCGTGGACACCGACAATTGTTACATGTGTTCCTGAAAAAACAGCAAACAGAAAAGACAGGGATTGAAAACATCCCAATAAATTTTAGACTTTCAGTGACAACTTAGAAGCATGGACATATGAAAATGTTATTTCATCCAAAAATTTGCCTGGAATCTTTTTGAAAACTGTCTGGAATATATTGTTATGCTGCTGAAATTCTAGTTAGTCTTGCGCTACTTCTATGAACACAACTTCTGCTAAATTGCGGAAACTTACAGCCATTATTGTACATCCAGCTGTTCCATATAAGTTTGAGATGATGCTTACCAACAGCAGCTATTCTTCCGCTTTGTTACATGTACAATGGACAATACCATTTTCACACAATGATGAATAAGTAATAAATATAGGATTTCTTCATGAAAACATGCAGCCGTGATCAAGTCAGTAAGCTTACATTTCATAGAAATGATAGGTCTGGTTTTGTGTATAGGTTCCATGTGATCTAATTTACAAAACCTACACAATGTTCCGATTGATAGGCTGAACTGTATGCTTCATGTACTTAGAGAGGTTACAATCCGTCTCCATGGATGAAATACACAGAACCAAAAAACAGGTTCCGATCATTACCGAAAAATTCTGGCTTGCATTATTTCAAATATCTAGTTATCACACTGACTTGGACATTTTGTACTTTGTTCCAGCTAATCTGTCTTCTGGTACGAATGTATGTTAATACAGATCATCAAGCAAATAACACACGAGAGATCAGGGAAATCATGGGAAAACTCCTGCAGCAGCGCTAAAGACTGAATTCCAAATCTCACTGGATAAAACAATCCCAGGTCCAAATCAAACGTTGAAATTACATCGCCCCTAGGTGTTATAAATGGCTCGTATAACTGTCAGTGGGCTGATCTGTGGATACTAAAATGGAAGGGGACAAGTAATTGGGTTGCAGACTAGGATTCTGCAGCTGGAGATCGAAAGTTCAATCTGTAAGTCACGCCTAGTTCATTGAAGATTTAAAGGAAGAATCACCCATTTCTTTAATATCAAGTAGATGTAGGTAAAATTTTAACCAATTTATATACTGAATTCAGGTAGTGTAAAATATCTACAAATAATAAATATTTAGGGTATATAAATTTGGCAACTTTATCAAACACTATTCTGCAGATATTGCGATACTGATGGACATGACCATAACAATTTTTAAAATTCAAAATCGTCCTTGGGGTAAAAAATCCCACAAAATAAAAGTGAGTGCGTGAATGTGATTTAACATTGCTTTCAACAACGTTAAATCACATTCACTCACTCACTCATTCCCTCACAAAATAAAACAGATTAAGCCAAATCACTGCATCACTTTTTTCCGTGTCTTTGAGGAGAAACGAAAAACTTTTCCTAAACTACGATGTGTTCATTAACATGTTTATCTGACCATGGATTTACGTGCTACAGTATAATTGTGAGACAAGCTTGAGATCTTGTAAGTGATGCTGAAATGGTAAATGTTGAGAGAATCTCTGTATTGGAACACTTTCTGGTGCTCAGAAATGCAGTAACACCAGTTTTTAGAGAGCCGTCTAATCCAATCCTCATCTGGGCTTTACTACAGATAAACTATTGATGTGGTTATCACGAGCCTTTAATTGAAAGCTGTCACACCAAGACTATAGAGTTGCCAGTCCAGAGGTTCAGGGTCTGAGACAAGTACAAATTCCTTCCTTCAATTGATCGATGGGGTAATGGCATGTGAGCATTACGAATGCAGCTACATTCTGCACCCCTCGTAGACTTTACCTTTAATATTACGAGACCATGTCAGACATGGTTATACACCAGCCTGTAGACTGTTCAATTACATGGGACTATTGTTATCCAACCAGCAATGATTAAATCATTCACACGAACATGTTCTACAAGAGCAAGAATGTCCATGTCCAAAATGGCAAGGCTGTTTGTGTGAGATACATGTATCTACATCCAGTTTCCCAGGTACATGTACCAACATGACAACCCAATAGAAATGTTATTAACAGAACCATACATGTGCAGTTCCTTCAAACATAATGAACATTTACAGAAGCTCTATGGTTGACTGGATTGTCTTCCAATTATCTACACACTGGCCAATGACAATCCTGTATATCTATTTGGAAATTTGAATTAACCAATCGAGTGCTTTAAAACTGGACTATCCCCCATGATGCACTGCTGTTTCTATATAACACCATTGACTACTAAAGTCTTGTCTGTTTTAATTACATGTAATCAACAAACTTGAAGCTTGAGAATAAGAGGATCCCATATAACTTGATCATGAGATTTATTTTCCTTCTCGAGAGTGGGCATTTGTATCCCTTGATGAAGATAATATGGAATTCTTTTTCTCATATAATTTATATCACAATCTCAATCAGTATTTTAGTAAAAATATCAACAACACTCTGAGAGAAACGTTGCTGGAGCGCATCATGCTTGCAGCTTGTATCGAGCATCATGATTGGTCAGCCCATGTCACACGCACTCATCCCATATATATGTGTTGCCTCCAGAGGTTTTACAAAGTACCAGTATTATATGGGAAAAATCTATGATTGGCTCCTCCTGATTGGCTTCTCTGAAATCTACAAACTGATCTTGATAACCATTTGTTCGTGAAATTTATAATAAACCTGTTCATGTTTTAAATAACTTTTTATATCTCTAGGTACAGATGGATTTCTTTGATCTGATGTCATTGGTAAGCAAGTTCAGTGTTCTCATGTAATTAGGGTTGCAAGCCAGAGGCTGCAAACCTCTTATAATCGGTATTATTATTATTATTCCGCCGGATTTTGTCCGGCAATTTTCTTGGCCGCCGTTTAATCGATGAAGTCGAAACTTCGCATAGTTGTTGGGGAATGTGAGTTCTAATGCATATCAAAAGAGGAAGCCGATTGGTCAGATGGTTTGGCGGCCATCTTGGATTTACCCTAAAACCTATCAAGATCTTCTCCTCTGCAACCACTAGACCCATTGATTCGAAACTTCGTACACATGATCAATGGATCAGGGGCCCTCAGATCTCTATTTAAAAGTTTGCTCCGTAAGTTAAGATGGCCGCCATTGACCAATCAAAATGGTCGGATTTTCAAATAACGGATTTTGACCGGAACAGTTATGAAATATATGTTATAGGACATGGCGGTCACGAATATGCAAAAATTTTGCTCCCAGCTCACGTGGTTTGGCCGCCATCTTGAATTCTGTGAAAAACTTTGCCAATTTTGCAACGGCTTATTCTCTTGAACCCTGATAGATATGGATTTCTAGGTCATTGCGATATGTGGGGAAGGCCATGGTCTGTTGCACTGAAAACAAATATTTTCGATTGGCTGAATGGTTTGGCGGCCATATTGGATTTAGCTCCAAACCTTTTCTGATCTTCTCTTCTGAACCCCTGAACCGATCATGATGACACTTGGTACAAATGATCAATGGACAGAGTTCTCCCACATTATTACATATAAAGTTCATCGGTTAACAAAGATGGCCGCCATCGACCAATCAAAATTGTCGAATTTTCAAGTGACGGATTTTGACGGAAAAAGTTATGAAATATATGTTATAGGACATGGCGGTCACGAATATGCAAAATTTTTGCTCCCAGGTCACGTGGTTTGGCCGCCATCTTGAATTCTGTGAAAAACTTTGCCAATTTTGCAACGGCTTATTCTCTTGAACCCTGATAGATATGGATTTCTAGGTCACTGCGATATGTCGGGAAGGCCATGGTCTGTTGCACTGAAAACAAATATTTTCGATTGGCTGAATGGTTTGGCGGCCATATTGGATTTAGCTCCAAACCTTCATTGATCTTCTCTTCTGAAACCGCTGCTCCGATCGTTGTGAAACTTGGTACACGTGATCAATGGACAGAGTTCTCCCTTTTTGTGACTCATAAAGTTCATCCGTTAAAAAAGATGGCCGCCATCGACCAATCAAAATGGTCGAATTTTCAATTAACGGATTTTGACGTGAAAAGTGACTCTATATATGCATTGCGTCATGGTTATACAATATGCAGAAATGTTGCTGGTTAGATGTAAAATGAAGCAATGCCGTCATTTCCAGCACAGCTGGATTAGATTAGATTAGATTAGATTTTATTCACCAAATATGATAACATGAGATTGACAGTTGTAGAAATGTGGATGGCGGGAATAAAGCCCAGATGGGTTTGTTCTATCCCTAGATATTTAACTAATTAGGTTGAGCGAATGTAATAGGTGAGTTGAGCCAAAAAAACGATGCGATGTGTACACAGCTTAATACGAAGGATCATCAAAATTGACTACATTTTTCAAGAAGATAGGATTTAACCTTTGACTTGAAGAGTGACGAGGAATCAATTGTTTTTAAGTAAGAGGGAAGTTTGTTCCATTCCCGAGGACCTGAACACTTGAGAGTGTAATATGATAAGTTGGAATAGTGAAATGGTCTGTAGAGATTGATGTTGCGGGTTCTTCTTTGATATTGATGAATAGCTAATTGCCTGGTGAAGTAGGTTTGGTAGAGTGTGGACATGACGTAAGCAAGAATATTGGTTCAGTTGAAGAAGTGGCAAAATTTTCAGCGAGAGGAAAATTGGAAGTGTATGATCACGTTTATTGGAAAGAGATATAATTCTTACAGCACGCTTTTGTAGCAGAAACAACGGATTTAGATGGCTCGAGTACGTATTTCCCCATAGAATATTTCCGTACGACAGATAAGGGAAGATCAGAGAGTAATATAATATGTAAAGTGTTCTCTTATTTATGGAGTTTTTTATGTGATTAATTATACCTATGTTTCTCGACACCTTCCTGCAAATATAATCTATATGATTTATCCAGTTCAGAACATCATTAAACAGGATGCCAAGGAATTTGAAATTATTCACCAGTTCAATATCTGTTCCTAGGTCGATGTTCCCGCATTAAATGTTTTATTACTGGATATTATTATAGCTAACTTTTTTATTGCTTCCTTCCATTTAATCGTAGCTTAAATATTTTCCCGATGCGTTATATACATCTGCAGCCTGCAACATTCACTCGGGGATTTGTTGGAAAAACGCTACAATTTCACGTTCCTAAATTGAACCGATACAATAAATTCACTTAGTCTTATACAGAATACAAGAGCATAACCCTTTCAAACTCGTAAATACTAGACACAGGCAAAAGACTCACGCAGAAAACAAATATAGACTGTTCTGTCTACCTTTTCATTAGTATGAGTGTCGTTTACATGGGTTGTCTCCCTTTACTGCTATAACCATGGACCGTCCCATCCTTGATGATCGACCGTAAATTTCACAAAAACAGAAATTTTGAGAGAATTGTTCGATATGCACAGTACAGTTCTGAATTTTAAAATCATAACTTCATTATTACAATTAGAATAGGTTATATGTTGACGCATCTCTCCCCCCCTCTCCCCTCGCTAGACAGTTCATGCACTCCATGTTATTATTGAATTGAATGTCCAGCCCGTCAGGATTTTCTAGATCGCCTAGAATGCATAATTTCGGAAGCCGACTCGGTTCCGCTTTTATAATGCATTCTTTCATTCTTTGGGGAAAAGAAATAATTATACAATTAAATATACAATTGAATAATGATATAATAACATCACTTCGATCCCGTGATTTTACAAATGCGTTTTGCCATTACGGATAAAACTGTGCAAAAGGGCCAATGCACAGATATTCGTACGTCATAGCAATGGCTCGAAAATAGGGTGATTTATAGGAATTAGCCTGTATCATACTAACAATTGGGTCATAGTTTACCCTAGGACCTCCCGTCATGTGGTTCTATTCCGACACCTGTGGTGCCATGTATGGACACGAGGAATGCAGTGTAATCACGTGACCAGCAAGTTTTTCGCATATGTTGCATATGTTGATCAGTGGTTTGAGTGTTCGAGAAACTATGAAGACTTCAGTTAATTATCCGTTGTGAATGCGTCTGTTTACAGTTTAGACCTCAAAGTAACAAGGTAAGATGTAGAATATCAGGGACTGCACTTTGATTGAACATTTGTAGGTGATGGTGGTGTTGTTGTCCTTTCTGCATCATTGTGAAATAACAACAACAACAACAACAATAAAAACATTTGTCAGAAACGGAACACATCTGAACTACTGCTGTTGGTTCATTGCCTGCGATTTGTGCTTGCAACCCGAGGATTGCCGCTCGCGGCTATATTTTCAGCATAAAATTACCATTGACCAGTGCAGTTTGTTCAACCTTTTATGGCCTAAACCAGTTGAATGACCTTATAAACATTTGTCCTACACAACGTCAATGAATTATGATGGCATCCCATGCTAATGAACCTTGGCACCGGTGCATGAAACAAGTACTACGATTTTTTATACAAATCGAATAAAAAGGTAATATTATATGTCATCGAATATAAATATCCTAGAGAAAACGGTTGTCATCGATTTTCACGCAACCATTTTTTTTACTATGGATCGAGTCAACAGTGTTTCAGTATGTCAACAAGACTGCTTAATATCTGTTCTAGTGGCAGCTGCATGGAAACAATGAAATTGAATAATGGTGAATACAGGTATCTTGCCCCTTAATTTAATGTTGCATACATGCCTACATGTATACATATATGAGTGATACTGTAGTACATGAAACTGAATGGTAATAAAAGGTGATCAACACTACAAAATGGAATAAGTCCAGGTGAATAATTTGGATTGGCCATATTTCATCTTCTAGCCGGTTATCAGTATTGATTGATAACCTATAGTCCCTACAGAGTGGGCCCAGCATACATGTATATATGCAATAAACAGGTACCATTCACTGTGCGAGAAGTAACAAATTCACATCATATGCCAGAAATCTAATCATGGGCAATGGAAGGTTATTATTACGCTGTCATGACTAGTTCTGTACCAGGCTGAGGGCTATCATGTTAAATTGACATAAAGTATGGGCTGTCTAATACACTAATCTGATGGTCAATCCAAGTCAGACATCATTCTTTTAAATTTGGCATGGTTTGAGAAACTGATCAAATCAGTTCGTCACTATAAATGATAAGCTGGCTCCAAGAAATAGGTTTCAACATTATATTACATTAACACCAAAGCAAACCTGGTGTTTTACATTCAGGGGTCGAAATTTACACCTGTCCCTGACAGGTAATTTTTGAAAGAGACAGGTAGAGAAATAAAGTACCTGTCTCCAGTGCCAGGTAGTCAATAATTTTTTTTCTTTTGGCGTTCAAAATATATCTTTGACAGCATTCATTCAAAACAGCTGCTAATAAGTGCAGGAAAACAAGGTGTCATTAATTTATTGGTAGCTTGCAAGATGTAGTTTTGTCATTAAGTTTGAATTACATGTACTTCAACAATCACATGTTCCGGTAATTGCTAAAGGTGACAGGTTACATTTTGGTCACCTGTCTCATTCGGCAGGTAAATTACTTTGACTATTTTGAACCCTGTACATCCATGTTTTCCGAGCTCTGCCCCATCTCAAGCAATAGAATGGTCTTGCCCTCCAGTTCAAAAAGGGGATAATTTTTTTTGATTCTCAGACCAAGAAAATCACGTCCATTCTGAGGCAGAGTTCAAGTTATACGGCAAAGAGAAAATTATATAGAGAAGATGTTATATATTAACTGCAACATTATTAGATAACTTTGTTCACTTGGATGGAGTCTTGTCCTGTCTGCTATTACCATGAGGAGGTTGGTAATTTACCAGAAAGTCAATTTAGAAGTTACCAATCATGAAATTAGTTAAAGTGCTGAATCTACAAACCAGACTATGTGCCCAATAGTAATGGTCATAATTGTGTAGCCATCATATGACTAGTCTCTATAACTCAGTTACTTTGGGTCAATTGTCAATTTCAACCTCCAGCTCTTCTAATGAAGTTGGAAGCTGCCAAATCAGTTTTCAGATGTAGTTCACAAATCACATACTTTTCGAAGCTATTTTCTTCATGTGTCTGCAATCGTCACAGACGTAGCGCTATAGCTAAAATTATAGTGCAGTCTTGAAGGAAACTTTACGGTTTGACTAAGTGGAAGGACATTTCACAATATAACCTGTAATATGATGGTACATGTAGAAGTATTATATTTAGACATGATGACCACATGACTGGATTGAGATGGTTAAATATTAAACTCTGATGCCACTATATGGCTAAGTCCTGATATCCTGGTTTCCCACTCAAAGGTTCCATGCACCGCCTGTCTGGGTTGCTTCGGGTTGTACTTGTCACAGTTCCCCTATGCTTACTATATGGGAAAATACTCCATTTATCATCCCTTATGAATATTTCCCACAATAACATGACAATATCTGTACTTGTTTAGGCACATTATTCCTATCTTCAAGTATGATACTTAGATAAAGCACGTATTATATTTAGACATGATGACCACATGACTGGATTGAGATGGTTAAATATTAAACTCTGATGCCACTATATGGCTAAGTCCTGATATCCTGGTTTCCCACTCAAAGGTTCCATGCACCGCCTGTCTGGGTTGCTTCGGGTTGTACTTGTCACAGTTCCCCTATGCTTACTATATGGGAAAATACTCCATTTATCATCCCTTATGAATATTTCCCACAATAACATGACAATATCTGTACTTGTTTAGGCACATTATTCCTATCTTCAAGTATGATACTTAGATAAAGCACGTATTATATTTAGACATGATGACCACATGACTGGATTGAGATGGTTAAATATTAAACTCTGATGCCACTATATGGCTAAGTCCTGATATCCTGGTTTCCCACTCAAAGGTTCCATGCACCGCCTGTCTGGGTTGCTTCGGGTTGTACTTGTCACAGTTCCCCTATGCTTACTATATGGGAAAATACTCCATTTATCATCCCTTATGAATATTTCCCACAATAACATGACAATATCTGTACTTGTTTAGGCACATTATTCCTATCTTCAAGTATGATACTTAGATAAAGCACGTATTATATTTAGACATGATGACCACATGACTGGATTGAGATGGTTAAATATTAAACTCTGATGCCACTATATGGCTAAGTCCTGATATCCTGGTTTCCCACTCAAAGGTTCCATGCACCGCCTGTCTGGGTTGCTTCGGGTTGTACTTGTCACAGTTCCCCTATGCTTACTATATGGGAAAATACTCCATTTATCATCCCTTATGAATATTTCCCACAATAACATGACAATATCTGTACTTGTTTAGGCACATTATTCCTATCTTCAAGTATGATACTTAGATAAAGCACGTTTGCAGGATTTCTGCAAGTTCCACACTTACCCTACTGTGTTAAGCATAGAAATGATGTGACAAGTGAAACCAAGATTGCAGGTACCAGGAAACCAGTTATATTCCAGGACCTGTTTTGGCACTTCACTATTCTACATGGAAGGAAGGCATTTCAAATGTGAAATGTATGGGTCAGTTTGAAATCTTTGCCCATACCGTATTGCCTGCCTAAGACTTCCCTGGATTGATTAATAATTACACCAAAATTGCAAATTTATCTTCTGTTACTGGTCCATGATCCCCAACATGCTTGCAATATTCGTAAATGTGTTTTTTTCGCTAGACATAACAAGAGCCAAAATTGGTTTCAATATACACCCGCACAACAGACAGATTTTAATTTTGAAGTGTAGCATTAAGTTTCCACAATACATCATATATACTTGTTTGAGAATTCAGTGACCCTTGGCTTGACGTTTTGACTTCCAAATCAACAAGATGTTTCTTCCTTCTTTATGTTAAAGTAATATACAAGCTGGAACAGGAGAATGAATATGAATGTATAAATGAATACACTTGATAGGACTTACTAGTTTGTCAAATTCCACAGCCCTGAATAGGAGTAAAAACACCAAAAACACTGTGGACCAAGTTTCTCAATTATTTCCTGATCTTCGGGCTGAGTGACCTCAACCTTTAACTTTTTACCTCTTCTTTGGTACTCAACACATTATCTCCGAAGTAGATAGTGAGTGAATATGATTTAACATCGCTTCCTTCCAACAATATTTCATTCATAGCACAATGCAGATACATATAATGGATAGCTCCATGACTAGAGCTACACATCACAGAGAATGAGAAATGTAGAAACCATTGCATTTCACCTTTAACTTACCTCCAGACATGAAGACTGAAACCTGGACACTTATCTCCACAGGCCAGACAAGGTTGGCCCTCATCTACCTCTTGGACAAGGATACCCTGCAAGACAGAACATTGAGAAACCTGATTATTCTATGTATAAAAGGTACACAGATTGGGGTAGGGAAACTTATGGGAACTACCACAACATGAGGCTGCACCTAAAAGGTGCTTTGACCCCTCAGCACAATATGTCCAGCGAATAACAGGTTGACATAAAAATCTGCTGAATTCTGTCAAATTTATTTACCCACATATGACATGTATTAATGTTGATTCAAGAGAATACTCAACGATTAGTATTTGCTAGTACCGGCTTCAGTCATCAATCCTGTGAAGGGATATCGATCCAAGACTGTGTGGATCGATACCTCAAGAAAAGTTAGTAAAGATCTGGTGAATAGTTCTTCATAGATGAAGATCTATTCCAGGGAAGAGTCGAGTGTGTGTGTGTAGTACTCAACATTATTTCAGTCATATGCCGGAGGTGCTAGAATTTGTTAGGCGACAAAACCAGGCAAAGCCCGGAGGAAACCCTCGACCATCTATTGGTTCCTGGCGGACAATCACACTTATGGCTTGAGAAAAAGTTGGAGCAGAGCTAGAAATGAAACCGACGACCAGACAGGTGAGCAAAGCTCACGAACCACGTGATATTTTTGCTAAACAGAGTGCTAAAATAGGGGATATTAAACACCTTTACTAAGGCTGTATCAGTTAAGTAGTAAATAGTAATCCAGGGTCGTAATAAACTGGAATAACACGAAATAAACATAATAGTGCACATCTGTCCATAACTCTGTAAAGAAATGACGTAACACGAAATAAACATGACGGTGCACATGTCTGGGTTACTAGGGATATTCACTGTGAGTATCAGAGCTGTCAGTCAAATTGTAACTGAGATCTAGCCCGGACAAAAGTTAGTGACGGAAAATTTCAAAGGGCCATAACTCTGTACAGAAATGACGTAACACGAAATAAACATGACAGTGCACATGTCTGGGATACTAGGGATATTCACTGTGAGTATCAGAGCTGTCAGTCAAATAGTAACTGAGATCTGGCCCGGACAAAAGTTAGTGACGGAAAATTTCAAAGGGCCATAACTCTGTTAAGAAATGACGTAACAAGAAATAAACATGACAGTGCACATGTCTGGGATACTAGGGATATTCACTGTGAGTATCAGAGCTGTCAGTCAAATAGTAACTGAGATCTAGCCCGGACAAAAGTTAGTGACGAAAATTTTCAAAGGGCCATAACTCTGTAAAGAAATGACGTAACACGAAATAAACATGACAGTGCACATGTCTGGGATACTAGGGATATTCACTGTGAGTATCAGAGCTGTCGGTCAAATAGTAACTGAGATCTAGCCCGGACAAAAGTTAGTGACGCAAAATTTCAAAGGGCCATAACTCTGTAAAGAAATGACGTAACACGAAATAAACATGACAGTGCACATGTCTGGGATACTAGGGATATTCACTGTGAGTATCAGAGCTGTCAGTCAAATAGTAACCGAGATCTAGCCCGGACAAAAGTTAGTGACGCGAAATTTCAAAGGGCCATAACTCTGTAAAGAAATGACGTAACACGGAATAAACATGACAGTGCACATCTCTGGGATACTAGGGATATTCACTGTGAGTATCAGAACTGTCAGTCAAATAGTAACTGAGATCTAGCCCGGACAAAAAATTGTTGACAGACGGCCGGCCAGACGTACATGCCGATTGCAAGACCCCGCAGCCCGATGGGCTGAGGGGTAAAAACTGGTTCACTGACGTAACCAATCGTTACCTATCGTTCGGTTTCGATGTTAATTTTTATGTAACCAATTGGTTTCGCAAAACGGTTATGTAATTATAATAGTCTGCCGTCAAACAGTACCGTGCAATTCAATTTCAAGAAGCTCCCTACCACAAAACCATACACTCCCATCACCTAGTGATTTAGTTACATGTACGGCGCATGTAATATTAACAGTAGTGAATTAGTTAGAATTAATATCGCAAGCAGCAATTCAGCCATATAGCAATATAGTATTAATATATTTGAAACGGAAGGTGAACATGATGGCTGTTTAATGTGTAATAAAAAATAAAAGAACTCACATAGATTCATTCAAGGAATCCACAATATTGGAAGCCATGAATTTTTAGCAATTATTTTTCTTACATGTATGAAGACATATTTTCAACATCTTATTTCTTTATTGTCGTTTTGTAAAACGTTGGAAATGCAATCAATATATAGGGTTGTTAAGTGTAATTATAGATGACAATCTAATCTGGGTTTTTACAAATTTAGACTTCCTAAATTCTCCTCAGGCTGGGAACTGGCCAAAGAATAGTCCATCTTTTCAAACCACAATATTGACAGACTCGTAGAAATAGCGCAAAGCGAGATTCACCCGTATGGTGAAGTTTCCTTTGAAGAGGCTGAGAAATCAATTGGCATCATGCAAAGGCTTAATACCCTCTCTGACATTATCTTCAATATCGTGGCGCCAGTTTCCATATTTGTCCTAAGACGCCCTCCAGTCTATTAGCGTGAAACGTCATATCTACAAGTCTAACACCGAGCAGGGCTTTTCATGTGATAATGTCATTATGTGACAGGGTCTGGTGAGAAAAATCATCCACATATAGACATTCCTCCACAATTATACCTTCATCAAAATGTTGAAAGACAGCCAAGATTCCCTGTAAACATTTGTCCATTTCCCAGTTACCAGAGATCTGATACTTGGCAGTCTGTCGGAAATCGAACAGTTTCATCATAGATTGTAGACGGACAAATTGAAAATCATAAACCCATCAGACATCAGTCAGAATAATTACCGACCAGTCTGGTGTGATAAGACAAATCAAAAGTAAATCTAACTTACATATGAATGTTCAAACATCTGAAGCCAAAACAAAATCTCTGAAAACTTACCGGTTAAAAAACACTTTAAAAATTAGTGTGGTGAATTTGAAGCCACATTTTTTTTTATCATTTTGTGGGGTTTTTTTTGTTTTTTTTTGTTAGTGGTATTATTCTGCAAAAGTGTCGATTTATGAAAGCTGACAAACATTAAATCAGTGTCCTACACTTACAGACCTGAAATATTTATTTCCCAACATCAAAGTTTTTAAGGTACATGTACCTGTAACTCTTGCTCTACATGTATATGTAGATTGGAAGCTTATCTGAACAAGTACATGTTGGAGTAGCTTCCTATTATTCTCATCTGAATTCAGTACAAAGGAAATCCTGCTCACATCATGGAGCCTACTATAGGAGGATGCTCACATGTACCACTGTAGATATCTCCATGCATGTGTCCTATTTTACCCTGTACACCCACAGAGGGACAGTTGCCATCAATAAAGAACACATGTATAAATAAGTTAATGAGTCAATAATTTTCCAAAATTTTCAATCAATGCAAGATCTTTTTGATTAGAAGTTAAATAAATGATACATGGCTCCTTTCAAAGGTTTGGATTCTGACTATAACCATCAACTACATTGACTGTATATATATATATACATGTATAGACATGATAGAAGTATGAATGGTTTATCAAGACATCCATGATGACATACATGCAAGGTCCAGTTCAAGCAGATGTATTAATTCTCATGCAGTAGTTTTATTTATTCAATGTTTACATTCCCACAGGTATTTCTTTTTCACAAATTCCATCTTTTAATATCAGAAATGTTTTTTGACTATGTTCGATATAGCTGGCAAAGCCAAATGGAATGCACATCTACTTCTCCTCCTCTTAATTTTGTTTTGAATCGATGCATTGCTGGGGGCATGTTGGGTAGAAAGACGGAGGTTGAAAGGGCATGGTCAAGGTCACTGGCCTTTGACCACTCATTGAAACATGAAATAGTCATAGGTTCATTTCTAAATGGCATAGCCCATAGTGCCAATTTGGCTCTTGTTTTATCTTAATCAAATGTTAACACACCTCGGCTATCAGCAATCGTCTACACTAGGCAACCGTGCATTGCATAAGACAGGTTAGCAAAAATGTGATCTACATGTAGTATGTTTGACTGTAGTTCTCTCATATTAGAAATGTAAAGGACGTTGGGCCAGGTCAGCTTTTGCCTAGGCCTTAATTGATGAGAAAAAATTTGCGCTGAGGTTCTGGTAGAGCATGACCAAATTCTTAGCTCTAAATATACCCTTCTATATAGCTCATAATCAAATCAAGTAATATGATATTGGAAATATAGATGAAGGTAAGTCATCTTCAACAATTTTCTGGTCTATTCTAACTTAATTGCATATGGAACATGAATCCGCAGAGCGTAGACTTAACATAGAATTTAACCTTTAGAAAATAGGTCAAGGTCAGTGTTGTTAAATAGACTTCTGGTCCAGGCATATGGGGTATATATTTAGACAATGTAGATATAATCCTTCATGAAATATTGTGATAAATAGAATTTCACCTGGATAAAATAGGTCAAGTCAGTCATCTTAACCAAACCTCTGGGCCATCACCAGATGTATACAGCATTAATTTGGAAAGCCTAGCTATATTTCTTCATGTTATATCAGATAAACAGTATATGACATTGAAAAAATAAGTCAAGGTCAGTCAACTGGGATAGGCTTCTACCCAATCACCAGTTGCACATGTAATATTAATTTGGAGACCCTAGCTTTAATCCTTCATAAATATAGCAAATACTAGAATTTGACCTTGATAAAATAGGTCAAGGTCAGTCATTTTCAATATCTGGCCCTTCACCAGATGCATACGTGGTATGAATTTACAATGCCTGGCTATAATCCTTCTCGAGATATTGTGTTCACAAGAAAGATGGACAGACAGACAGACCATGCTGACGACGACAATACCCTTCGAGATGGGTAATGTTAAGATGGGTAATGCTCAGTTCTAACTTTAACAGTATTATACTAAAAAATTGACGAATTAAATTATTACAGATTGAAAGGCAATGATGAGAGAAAATCTTCACACAACAAATACATTACTTACCCCCTCATGTGACACTATGATTTGTGGTATAATGTAATGTTCAATATTGTTATAATAATTGAACTGATCCATTCTGCTGTTGTTATAACATCCAGTATTTGTTGTGGCTTCGTACATTAATTTCGATACAGGGGACAATCCTGTTACACAACCAGTTCACAGAATACTTGCTAACATCAGCATATCCTATTTTGGTAATTAACCAAACACCCAGGACACAGCGTGCAGGCTAATTTACATCTTTAATCTATATGACATGTATTATAAATTCACCCATTCAGTCTATCTGGCAATTTGTGACAGATCACAGATTTACATACATATGTAACAAAACTTTAAAAGAGTCCTGACATAATTTCAGAGCTATCATGATATAGTATCAGAATGGGTTAGAAGTGACATCATCCAGTTCCTGCCTCTGATTTTCCCCTGTTCTACCCATACGTTTTATACATGCAGGTGAGACAAAGCGAGTATTATGTGAATGAAGGGGGAGTGACTGACAGAATTAAGTTTTCACCTGTGGACCAAAACTAAGGTTAAGTAGATATGCCAGGGACCATCTCACAAATACAAGTACTATAGTTCACATTGATCCAGGTTAACTGAGACACTCTCCCTATGCAGACCTGGGATATATACTATGGTACCTAGCTATGCAATAGTTGTCTCCATCACCCAATGTGATCCGTCTAGGGAGCGAGTGAGTGAATAATAGGATTTAACGTCGCTTCCAACAATATTTCAGTCATACTGCGACGAACCAAATAAGCACCACCCAACCAAGTTGTATTTCTGCTGCTTCAAAGAAGAAATCTAGGAAGAAATCTTTGAGGCAACATGAAACCAGACACCCTCCATCCACCCCATAAAACACTGAAGATAGCACACAAGACACAGACAGGATGCTTACATTGGTACAGTAAAGACAAGCAACATTAAAGTGCTAGACATCACATTATCAAGTTCCTGTGTTGTTTCTCAGCAAAATGCATTGAAGCAACAGGTACATGTAACTGTGATCTGTCTTAATTTAGTCACTTAGAACTGACATATGACATCAGCTGTCCAATCGAGGAACAACTGGAGTTGAAACCCAGACGACACAATTCTATTGGTCAAACAGTGTCACATGCCTTGATGATTACTTTATAACCAAGTAAGCCAGACATTGCAACATATGAGGTAAATTTTTGTTCCGATTTGGGAGATGAGGACATGATCGCATAGTGAGGGTTTTTTACGGTTTCCTCCAATCACAAGATAGTATTTCAAGGTTTAACGAAAACGAGGTGCTTGTTTGACCAGGAAAAACGATATGAGATCATGAGCTCATGCAGAGAGCATGTTCTCATTACCTGAATTGGGAAACTCCTATTTTTAGAGAGCAAGGACACCATGAAGAGATCATGTGCTCTTACCCGGTTTGGGAAAGTACATATACATGTACCTCAATATACATAGCTTATCAGGCTGACTGGCCAACTTTCTTCCCACTGCACACGTATACAACCACCATATAATTAGCTACATATTGTTTCATCATTCTGCATTGGCAGAATGGTGTTTCACAATGGAAAATAATGCAGAACTAGTTATGATAGTATATCTTAGGTCTGTATAGGGAGAGTACATGTACATGTATGTATACATCTTCATTGTATACTCAAACATTGTACTGCATAGTATTGTATTCCATGAATTCACCAAGAAAGGGTCAATATTTTTCCATTAATGGTAGTGCATGATGACAGTATTGATTGTACATGTATGGTGAAAACTTGAGCAATAGGTGACAAATACACAGATTTTGACCCGACGACTGAAAAAAATGGGTCAATCTGAATTTCAATATGCTTCTGCTCCACAACCAATGTGCTGTGATGAAAGTTTGTTATGCCTACATGTATGCAGAGTTGTTATCGAGATATGGTGTTAATGAGGAATGTGGAGATGGATGATGACAATACTGCAAGGCCAATTTTGACTGAGGGGTGAAATGATTTAAAGTTTATCTCACGTGCATGAACAGCCTTTACAGATACTTCCTTCTATCCAATAATTAACTGATTCAGAGCAATTGGACAGATCTATAATGTCTATTAGATTGCAACCTCGTCCGCAGTCCGTCAATTTCTTTCTCATGATTTTGTAACAAAGTCAGAAAAGAGGGAAAAAAGATAATGAAAAGAGGCTGGGGAGTATTGGGAACAGTTGATCATGACAGGGTTGAGTGTAACGATAAATCTATGTTGTAGTTGGTTTCCCCTCACATTGGGTGAACATAATGAATTGCCGAGAAGAGGTTGTAAGCACCTATGGTCATTTCCTGCCCGTCGACTCCGTGTGACAGGTAATCAATGCTAGCGACTAATCCATTATGTGAACAAACAGGATTAAAACTGCCTAAAACAAGCTGACTGATCTAATGGAAATCTCCCCAGAGGGAAAGAATTGAAGGGTAATACGATGTGTGTACCTTATGTACCGGAGGCGTTCTAAGTGCTCAACGACGGCCTCTTGTCATCTGCTGCTACTTCCCATCACCACCATTACAGCCAACAATACTTGACACACAGTCGTGCTGCCGTACCTATTAACTCCAATCTCCTGGTTCCGGAGAGTCAGCCAGAAGCCTGATGCCAACACACACAATTCCATTCAATGCTTTTTTTCTGAATCTGTACATACACACATGTATGCTGAAATCTTCTGGGGATTTTTTTAGCCAAAGCAAATATGCTGTATATAGAGCCATAATAGAGGATATTAAAATGGTGTGAAAATTGATTCACTGGCCTGTTATGATCAAATTATGACCCACAAATATTTAATACATTGCAACGAGGCATACAGAATTAATTTGAACGAAAACCCGAGGGGTTCAAGTCCCCAGCATGCCGAGCAATCCCAAGTGAGATGCAGTGGCAAGGTACTCACAATTACCGAATTTGTCCTAATTCGACCAGGATTTCAGAAGATATTGTATGAAAACAAAATTTTAATTTGGCCTGCAGGTGGCGCCAACTATAGGCGGGTCAGCGTGAAAAACAACTTCCCAAGCGAGATCTTGAGGCGAAGAACCCATATACAAAATCTGAAAAGAATCTGTTCAGTTTTTCAAGTTATTGTCTGGAAACAAAATTTAACTTAGACCTAGTTAGCGCCACCTACAAGCAGATCGTTGTGTAAAACAATTCCAAGCGAGATCTTGAGGTGAGGTACCCACAAACCAAATTTGAGAAGAATCCTTCAGTTTTTCAGGAGTTATTGTCCAGAAACTAAGTCGGATGCATGCAAAATTTTAACTTGACCCTCAGGTGGCACCAACTATAGACAGATTGGCATGAAAAACAATCCCAAGCAAGATCTTGAGGTGAGGTATCCACATACCAAATTTGAAAAGAAACAGTTCAGTTTTCCAGAAGTTATTTTCCGGAAACGAAACTTTAACTTTGGCCCCCAGGTGGTGCCACCTATAGGCGGAGTGGCGTCAAGAAACAACCCTAAGCGAGATCTTGAGGCGAGATACCCATACACTAAATTTGAAAATAATCCATTCAGTTTTTCAAAAGTTATTGTCCGGAAACAAAATTTTAACTTTGCCCCCAGGTGGTGCCACCTATAGGCGGATCGGTGCGAAAAACAATCCCAAGCGAGACCTTGAGGTGGGGTACCCACAAGCCAATTTGAAAGAATCTGTTCAGCTTTTCAGAAGTTATTGTCTGGAAACAAAGTCGGATGGATGGACGGACCCGAATACTATAGTCCCCCCTTTAGCCCTTCGGATGTCGGGGGACAATAAAAAATAAAAATTTGCTTGGCGAGTCACAAAGTTTTGTTGTAGTGGCCTAAAGGGAAATTCCCACTAGCTAGACGCTAATTCAGGCACTGGTGAACCCGCTTCCTACCACACTCCTCTCCATCATGAAGAATCGCCATCTTCATTCCCGATTAACCCTGGGACTAGCTTAACAGGCTTCCCCATTCCCTCCCTTGAACCACCCCATCCTTCCCAGCAACTCCACTCGACAATCAGATCATCATCAACCACACTCCCTACACTTCTGCATCTCAGCAACCTGACCATTGACCCAAGTCATTCCCATTCCTGCGAGGATCCTACCAGTGACGCCAATGTTGTAGTGACTGAGTCTCCCAGTCGGGAGTTGAACCAACAACCCTTGGCTACGATCCCATCAAACTTCCAACTGAGCCAAAGAGAAATTCCCGCAAGCTACATGCTAGTACAGGCAATGATAAGACCAATTCCTACCACAGTTTGATCAGTCATTTTCCAAATTTTGATTGGTCATCTGTTATAAATGTACAATGTAGGTATAAAAAACATGAATTGCAGGCAAGCACCTAAAAGGTGCGTGGACCCCTCAGCCTGTTTTTTTTTAGTCAAGTAGGATCAGGGCTGCATCTAGAACCAGTTTAGTTTTGGAAAACATATGGGCACCCAAAACTCAAATGAAACAAAAAACGAAAGTGTTGTTTTTGTTCAATTTGAAAAGATTTCTGAAGGAAATACTCCTAGAAAAAGCTTCTGGAAGCCTCAATATCGATCCGATTGCATAGCTGGGTATTGAATTTCATGTTAATAAACCTCTGTTTTGTGATTGATCACAGGCTCTTTGCGCCGAAATTCACTTAAAAAAATTGGACCCTCAATAATGAATTACGAAAAGGAACTGGGAGTTTGGGATCGGAACCTGCAAAAAATCCCTGGATACCGTATATAACAGACTTCGGTTTCACGTGAGTGAAGTGCTGGGATTACAGCATGCAAGGAAGTGTAGCTTTATCAGTGGCAATTTATGCATTGCACAAGTGTGATATAAGTAAACACACTTATTGACACAGGCCAACCCTTATCATTATTTGGGGGGGGGGGGAGCTCCAGGTATGCAAACTGATTCAAAATTGCACACAGTCAGGCTAAAAATGGGCTCTCCTAATCACTCGTTTTACATAATTTCCAAGGTACAGTAACATGTTTGGTGACAAAAATTGAAGCATTATGTTGTACCAGTTAAATGTGTGGACACAAATATGGTTCATGCAAAAGTTTTAGAATAAATCATATGATGTAGAATAGAATGATTTAATAGCAAAATTTAAGAAAAATGTTGTCCTTCATTCAATAATAATCATGAATGGATCAGGCTTTCTTGTATCAGGGAACCTTCAAAATTCACAACGAAACATGCAACCAAGGGTTCCCGATGGGCATAGATAACAGTGCAAAAGCTAAGCCATCAATAAATTAAAAATTTTAAAAAAATAAAAAATCATGAAATTATCATAGCCATCTGAAAATCTAATCATTTCATCTGTCAACATTCAGGAAGCTCTCACCAAAGTTTGGTCAGGCCCGACTTGATAGATCTGCAGACATTCAGCGGACAAGAACATGTTGATGGGCATAGATAACAGTGCAGAAGCTAAGCCATCAATAAATAATAATTTTTTTTTTTAAAAATCATGACATCATCATAGCCATCTGAAAATCTAATCATTTCATCTGTCAACATTCAGGAAGCTCTCACCAAAGTTTGGTCAGACCCGACTTCATAGATCTGCAGATATTCAGCGGACAAGAACATGTTGATGGGCATAGATAACAGTGCAAAAGCTACGCCATCAATAAATAATAAAAAAAATAATTAAAAATCATGACATCATCATAGCCATCTGAAAATCTAATCATTTCATCTGTCAACATTCAGGAAGCTCTCACCAAAGTTTGGTCAGGCCCGACTTCATAGATCTGAAGATATTTAGCGGACAAGAAAATGTTGACGGACGGACGCTAGGACGGACGGACGCTAGGACGGACGGACGCTAGGACGGACGGACGTACGTACATGGCAACGACAAGACCCCACAGCCCTATGGGCTGAGGGGTAAAAATCATACATGTATTTTAATTTCACCAGAATTTGATCAGACATGACTGACTGTTTTAGACCTTGTCAAATAATCATTTATTAACAGACAACTACCATTATCAGTACCTATGCAGTTTTGAATGCCTGGGAGTTTGGCTAATTCGACAATGAAAACATTACATAATGTAAACATTTTTTTTCATCAAATTTTGTGTATAACAATGGATCAATATGTGCACATGTAAGTTCAGTGACTGTCAAAGCAAAATAAAATACAGACCTAAACTTGGAATTGAGGCTTTGCATACATGTTCATCAATATATAGGGTTTTTTCAATTATTGTAGAAAATAGCACAAAAAGATTGTTCTGTTATCTCAAGTGTTTTGGAAGCCTTCAAATATCCCAAATATCCCTGCAATTATATAAAGGGAACTTGATCATGATTTCCAGTGCCTTGATCTATGAGTAAGAAGACAAATTGATCAAGCTTGGTGAATATTGGGCAAACAATTGATGGTATAAATTGTGTACCAGTGCATAGTCAATGGTGAAAAAAGAACGAATAAAGGACACTCTAGTTTCTCTCAAAGTGGTGATATAATTTTACTTGAGGGCAGTGTGTAGTTGAAGCTAAAGTATAAAGCAGCATCAAGGGTACAGGTTAGTTTGGTGAGCTATCATGCAGGACAAAGAAAACGATTGTATATCTAGGCAAACCCCAAGAGGGATCAATCAGAAAGACTGCAATAAAATACTATGCCAGACAATGATAAATAGTTGATTAATCTTCCTTGATCACAACTGTGGTTAATTTTAGCTTTCAATATACAAAACGACAACGGGAAATCGTCCATTACGAGAAGAACTGTCTGCAATGAGGCTTGTATTGGAGCAGTGTGAAGGGCAGGATCTGTAGACGAGCAATAAAACAGCAGCTCCCCCAGCCTGCCAAGTGGCCACAGAGGAACAACCGATATTCCAATTAATTATAGGCATGATAGGCTTAATTTTAAATTAACTCTAACCAAAGGTCATAAAGTCCTGGAAGTATTACCTGATCAGTCAGTGTGAGGTTCAATAGAACTGAGAAATATTGACGCTTGCATGGTTAGAGTATCAATGAGTTCTCAATTCTACCATACTCCCATGTTCTATCCAATGAGATCAAGCATTCCCAATAGATGGCAGCTTAGTGATGTTTGATTGGGGGAGTGGGGGGGGGGGGGAGGTTTAATGTCACACTCAAATATTCTTCACTCATATGCTCCACTTGGATGATGGAAGAAGCCGGAGTACCTGGAGAGAATCACCGCTCGTCGGCAATTAACTGGCAAACTTTCACACAGGCACCATGTTTAATCAGGACACTAATTTTCATTCACCCCAAAATGGGCAATATTAGCATAAAAGTGTCTGCTTGTTCTATGATTAGAGTACATGTAGGCGAAAGTGAGTTTCAGTCAATTATGTGCAAGTAATTGTTAATTGGGACCAATGATAAGAACACACAGTTCCTTCAAGTATTCACATATACAGGTAGCTGTCAAATTTTTGGCTCATCTAACCTCATGTTTTTTAATAATAATAACACTTTATTTCAAGAGGGTAAAGTACAAATGTACGCTCAGTCAACAAACAATGCTGATCTTCCCTGAGGCCCTCACACATAAAACATTCACAGGTCATTCATATCACACTCAAATGGAAGCAAAAAGAATTACATTCATATGGACAATAGAAAACTATATATACTTATACAATCTGGTGTGCATCACTGTGAATGCAATACAGGCAAAGGAGCATAATTATGCAATCTATGGATTTAAGAAGATAATTGTTGCACAAACAAGGTTTTAAAGCTCTGAACAAAAGAAGCATTTTGTGTATTGGCTGGCAGGGAATTCCACAGGACCAGTCCTGAGTATATTCCGGATCTACATGTAGGTCATTTGCCCTTCTGGACATTTGCCCTTCTGACCATTTGCCCTTCAGGTCAATTTGCCCTTCCACCCATTTGCCCACATTACACATGCATGGTATGTGGGAAACTATTTTAGTAAACTTCTGACGAATACGAGTTCGGTCTTAATGTTTACTTCACCCAAATCAACATGTTCATTTTTTCACAGATAATCTTGATTAACACATCACTGGTTTTGTTCAAGTGTTGATTATTATTTCCCCATTATTCTAACTGTATGTGAGAGTTGGAATATTGGATTCCAAACATTCTCAAAGTCTGTGAAGAACGCTGAGATGGACAGAGGACAATTGCCCAGACCCTACATGCAGCTGGAAACTGTATTCGGTTTCAGTGAAACCAACTATATACTATTAGTGCTTTAATTTAACAGCTACCAGATGAATGTTTTCAGTGCTTTAATTTAACAGCTACCAGATGAAAATATCTTTTCTTTTTGAAGTTTGATGTCTTTTCTTTGTGAAATTTTGTTAAAACACAACATAAACATTATGATCGAACTTGAATATAATCGTCAGATGCTACCAGATGAATGTTTTTAGTGCTTTAATTTCTGTTTTTTCTTTTAAAGTTTGATATCTTTTCTTTGTGAAATAAACATTAAGAACTTGAACATATTCGTCAGAAGTTACTAAATCAGTCTCCCATACACCATGTGTATTGTGGGCAAATGGGTGGAAGGGCAAATTGACATGAAGGGCAAATGGTCAGAAGGGCAAATATCCGAAGGGCAAATGTCCGAAGGGCAAATGTCCAGAAGGGCAATTGACTGTACTCCGTATATTCCATATATTACGAATTCCATTTTGTATTGCATGTCCATTTTACACCAACTTAAGGGTAAAATACATTCCAAAGTATTATTGGCAATATCGAAATATTGAAAAAATGGTACAATTAATATCTAATGACACCTGCACAGTTGTAAAAAACCTGTCTTCCTACATTTCAAAATCATTTAAATTACGCTCAAAAATTACTACTGATTAATTTATTGCATGTATGTGTATAGTTAGGCGTTTTGCCAAATGTTTGCTGCTCCGTCAAAGATGTAGATTTTCTGTAATGTGCTCATGGGCCGGATGGCTTAATGCAACAATAAAGATATACCCGGTATATATGAAATAGTATGCACCAACCTCTACAGAATCGCCTATCATTCTAACTTGTCATGTTACTCAACAAAAACGAAAGGTCCACGAATATGGAACTCACTTCCCCACGACATTAAGTCCTGTCTATCAATGTCTGTTTTCAAACTCTGGTTGAAGTCGCACCTTGCTGTAAATTAATGCTAAACATAATATATCAATCCATACTTTACTACATATAGCTCAAACCTCCACCTTCGCACCCAAAAATAACTAATGATGTTAACATATCAGTACACTTATTAATTTATTGACTGCACGGTATATGTATTTCTACGGTTCTGTCATATAAAACTCTCGATGCAAGTGAAATCTTTTCTGACAGTTACTATCGGCAAATGCCAGGTACAAAGCAGAAACAGCTGTTAGTCAAGGATTATTTATACTATTATTATATTTAGTATGTGTGTTCTCTGGGATGATTATTCACCGCTTTTGTATATATCACGCTTTTTGCTCTTTCACCAACTTGTACAAACTACTTCGGGATAGAACAAGCCCCCTGGGGTTTTATTCCCGCCAAATGTATAGCCAGCACTTTTATATTTGTTTATGCTACTGTTAATCTTTACCCATTTGGTGAATAAACATTCAATTCAATTCAATTCAATTCAAATCCTATATATTAGGCTTTTCTTAAACAGCTCAGTATGGGGGAAGGGAACTTTGAGTGTTTGTAGCAGATCTCAAGTTCTTTAACCAATGTTATCAGTGAATAGATTTTTCATGTAATCTGGGTAATACCCATTAAGTGATTTGTATACAGTTACACTTTATTGAGTTTAACCAAATTAAATACTATTTGCCACTGTAGCATGTTAAAAGTTGAGCAGAAGGAGTATGTTTTGTTTTGTCTAAGATCAAACGTGCTGCAGTCTTTTGCAGTTTATGTATCCTGTTCAGTAGTTGGTTTGAGCAATTACCCCAGATACTGATACATTTATTAATATGGGGGGATATGTATCCATTGTAGAATAAAAGTCACGGTCGCATATTCTGTGGGATTAGACTCTTATGCTTCCTCAGGACAGACAGTAATCTTGAAACAGTAGTTACAAATATGATCTACATGAGATTGCCAAGAGAGAGATTTAGTGCTGAGATTACTCTGCCAATATTTATAGCAGCTCTACCCAAGTATAATCTCATGATTCCGAAAGAAAAGAACTAAACAAATATACATCAATAAATTGCAATGTTTCCACTGTTTATGAGGCTATACTTTTGATGGTGTTTTTTTTGTTGGTATTTTTGATGCATAAAGTTCACGTATGAAACCCCTTTTGTGTGTCAGATCAGTATAATCTTGTCTTGTATTGACTTTGTAGGGCATGCATGCTTCGAATTTGAGAAATTTGAGGGCAATGCCAATTTGGTGGAATTGAGGGCACTAAAGGCCTAGCTGACTGGTACAAAATTACTTGGGAAATTAGCAGCAAGCATCAAGGCCAGTAGGTAGGGCATCCTAGGAGATGGCCTTGGTTAAATTCGAAGCCTGGTATGGGTTACAGCTTCACAAATGAACACTGAATGCAAATCAATGTGAAGTGTTCCAATTAATTCTTGTGCATGTAAATGCTAATAGTACATGCAGTTATAATAGGCTAACTTTCATTCGAGGCACGTATGGGAATAAAAAAAATGCCTCCTGTTTTTTGTTCAGTTATGCCATAGGACTCTTCCAGCTACATCATTTCACTGTTTGGGAAGTTCCATTTACCCATTCAAAATTGATCAAGTTGGCCAAGTTGTTTTGAACATGATGTCAAGCTGCATGTTCCAGTGGTGAATACTTGAGTACTGTCAGGGTCTCTAGATGCTGTTGGGGTCTGTTGGTGATGCAATACTATTCTTGAATATGCACCCTCTCTGCCAGACCCTTCCCTCCCCCCTTTCTCTTCTACTGTTGGGCGACCGGTAAACAGCTTTGCCAAAAGTACTAATTCAACGATGACATCGTGAACTCTGTCAGCCAATCAAGTGCTTTGCTCTGTTCAAAGCAGAGGTCACAGGGGTGAGACATTGACATCAGTCTGCCATTGTGTGTCACTCACATTTTGAGCAGTCAATTACATACATGTGTGTCACAAGGCCACTCCATATTTGGTGGTTTAAATAGGTCAGCTCATCTTGCGGATAAGTTAGGATTTTGACTGTTTGACCATGGTTGGTGTAACGATGCTAGTACCAAGTTCACCCTATTCTCCACTGGTGTCGTAACATTTCAACAGGTGACATTTCTGCAGTACATGGGGGGTACAACATTTCAGTTCATGACATTTCGGCAGTCATATTTTCAATTTAATACTGTTATTGACGCTGTTAAGTGCAAGCTTTGCCCCATGTATATAATAACACCGCCCACTTGTGAACATGAACAATATCTTCAAGTTCAAATTATAAGGTAAAATTAGTTTTGACCTGGTGACCCGAAAAAAGGCCAATCTCTTAGATTTCCGAGCGGCTTGTTTCATGACCACATGCATTTGTGATGTAACTTTCATGTATCTAGGCATACTCATTCTTGAGATATAAAATTTGGCTGCAGAATTGTCATACACCCCACGTACATGTACTGCCGAAATGTAGGGGGAGGGGGGGGGGGGGACCAGAATGCTGCCTGCTGAAATCTCATGGATCTGTTCATTATGGCCTATAGGCATCCGAGATACTCCACATGACATTAATGAATGATGAACAAAATACATGCTTGTATTCTTTCGGAAAACAAACAAACTAGTTAGATTTGAATTTCTAACACATGTAACGTGCTCTGCATAGAATACTCTCAATTATGTCTGACAAAGAATTGGAGCAAAAAATCTCAGCCTGGAGGATGGGCAACTGTGATGTGTCTGCAGTAAATACTGACATGTTATATCCTTGGGGAGTTGTGTTCGTGTAGTTTCTCATCAGAGCCCTGTAAACGAGCCTCAAATGTTAACCTGGATATCTGTATTGTCAGTACATCGTAGGATACGCAGACATGTGGCAATTTGCGATGTCCGTGTACGTAATAAAGAATTAATTAGGACGACATGGGCCACGTTATAATCACAAATCACGGTGACATTTTGCGTTTTGTTAATTCCTCCATGCCAGCATGACGCAAATACAGAGCTATTAAATACATGATTTGTGGAAGCTACAATTATGGCTATGCCAACACTGAACAAATGAAACTCTTCAAATTCTGGATTATTCATCTCGAGCCTGTCTCCTTAATTTGTGAATCTGGAGAGCTAAACACTGATTTCTTTCATTGCAGACATTTTTACTTCATGATTTATAGATGGTACTCTTCAATGCCAAGATACCAGAAATGTTGATTGAAATAGTCAATCTGGTCCAGGGTATTATAATTTTACGTAACACAGCAATCATAGATAACGAAAATTGACAATCATTATCAATATCCACATAGCTCAAGGGTTCTATGAAGGTGGGTTTCATCCCTAAAGGTATGTGGCATGCCATCAGATTTCCATAAACTTTCAGAATTAATACGTTATGGCAGGTCTTTAAAATACATGTAGCACCCACATTGCCGCGTTAAATGCTCTGCCTAAATTATAGATGCACTCAAAATACAGCGGAAAAGAATAATAATAATTTGAAATATTATTTGTTAGCATTGAAACTCAATGTTGAGATACAGTAAGTTCATGGAGAATCTTCATCAAGCATCATATTTGAGTCAAGGCCTACCTAACTTGCCAGAATTGTGGGCCCTCTCTAATTTGAGCTCTTTTCTCTGCCTATAAAATTGTTGCTCTGCTGAATAGAGGTTGTGCCTAAATTAGGGAGATCGAGCGGGGGGATAATATATTTTGTAAAATGAAATGGAGAATGAAGCGCTGATGGCCCATGTTAATGGAAAAAAACGACCATAGATGTCCATGTCCCCCGCTAGCAGCACCAGTTATGGTGGATTACATCCACCATAACTGGCGCTGCTGCTGCGGGGGCCATGGACCTCTATGGTCGATTTGTTTTGGTCGATGATATCTCATATCATTGACGAAGAGTATGATTTGAAAATGGAGATATCCAACTGCTTATAATCCAATATGGCAGATGGCGGCCATATTAGATTACGCACAATGCTGAAAAACAATCACAAACGTCCTCTCACCAATGTCAAGGCACACCCCAAGTTTGAAGTTGATCGGTTAAATCATTTACGAGTTATTGTCCGGACAAGAAAATCTAAGATCCAACTGCTTATAATCCAATATGGCTGACGGCGGCCATATTGGATTATGCACATTGCTGAAAAACAATCCCAACTGTCCTCTCACCGATGTCAAGGCACTCCCCAAGTTTGAAGTAGATCAGTTGAATCATACTCCAGTTATTGTCCGGACAAGATCCAATTGCTTATAATCCAATATGGCTGATGGCGGCCATATTAGGTTACGCACATTGCTGAAAAACAATCCCAACCGTCCTCTCACCAATGTCAAGGCATACCCCAAGTTTGAAGTTGATCGGTTAAATCGTTCACGAGTTATTGTCTGGACAAGAAAATCTAAGATCCAATTGCTTATAATCCAATATGTACTGTTTGCTGAAAAACAATCCCAACCGTCCTCTCATTGATGTCAAGGCACTCCTCAAGTTTGAAGTAGATCAGTTGAATCGTACTCCAGTTATTGTCCGGACAAGATCCAACTGCTTATAATCCAGTATGGCTGACGGCGGCCATATTAGATTACGCACATTGCTGGAAAACAATCCCAACCGTCCTCTCGCCAATGTCAAAGCACACCCCAATTTTGAAGTTGATCGGTTAAATCGTTCACGAGTTACTGTCCGGACAAGAAAATCTTACAGAATCACGGAATTACGGAATTACGGAATCACGGACACCGGTGTTTCTAAGTCCCCCCCTACCAAGTAGCGGGGGACAATAACAATACTATTGTGTTACCATGCATAAGCTTACAGTTTTAAGCTTACGGCTTATAGCGTTGGGCACACCGGGTCAAATCACCGAAGTTAAGCAACGTTAAGCTCGGTCAATACTTGGATGGGTGACCCAGGGATTCATACAAGTCACTTTTTACCACCGGTAATCAGGGGTAAAATTCCTTCGAAAACTCAATTCAGACCTCCGAATTTGACTAACTATTTTTAGGTTTTGACAAAAACTCAATAGCCTATTATTTGTAAGGGATGAAACAATATAAAATCATTGAGAATGGTGGTAAATTTGAAGAAATACTCAAATTGAAGAAAATACCGAAAACTGAATCCACTTATTTGAGTAAAAAAATACTCAAATTTTTGACTTGTATGAATCCCTGTGACCGAGTGCTGTACTGGCTGGGCTGATCTGTGTCCAGGGTAATAGGAACTGTGAGGCACTCTCGTGTTCTGGCACATGTAGGCACCATCGTGATATGACTGAAACAAGGTTGAAAACGATGTTAAACCCTACTACTCACTCACTCTTACAGTTTTAAGCTTCATGTGTACTGCACTGAGATGTGCTGTGGTCTCCAGTCATTGAATGCAGGTGAGTATCTATTCCAGGGTTCATAGCTTTATCCTCGAAGTACATATGATGTAAGCTTTTAGAATATATGGGGTTATGGGGTGTGGACTTGCTAAACATTCGAAGATGGAGGACAGGATCTCTGGGCCTGGAGGAGGATGTCAGTGGGTGGGACCTGTTTGCACCAGATCAATGCAATTCTGGAATATTCACTGGGACAAGGTGGCTCGCTCCTTGGGCAGGGGAGTTCAAGTTAAAAAACTCCATACGATTTGACGTGGTATGTTAGTAAAATGGAAGAAAAAAAAAGACCCTTTACACATAATAACAACATATTCAACATAGTTGGGAAGAGCACTTCAACAAGGTTGTTGTGATTGCAACAAATGAACACATGATGAAGATGTGTTAAGGAAGTATATGATGGATCCATACAATGAATATGATGGACCAATTTTATACCGTTGGCCAGATGCATGACCTGTGATTCGAGAGACAAATTTAATCTGGACAGGTAAAATTGGAAAATTTAACATGGGAGAGATTGGATGAACAAGTAAAGCTGGCTGTCCAAAATTGGTCAAATGTGATATTTGGAAGGCAGTTTTTATGTTCTAAGGACAGGCTCACACCAAGCCAAGTATGTCAGAAGCAAATAAATACAATGTAGTATCATTACTTCTGACTTTGTCACAGGAAACAGCTTGCTGCACACCTTCAAAACATGATCTGTTGCCACACATCTTCGCCGAAAGAATCAAGAGAACTTGTCATGTGACAATATTTGTTGGCATTGCCAATTAAATATATAAATTGCGTCTGCTAAAATGTGACCAAAAAGCTGGAGTGTTGATTGGTTGATGAAAAAATATCGCAAGCGATTCAGCTGGCAATTGCTGTACACTTTTATGATCATCCCCAATTGCTCACGACTCAGTCATGCGATATTTCTATCGCTTTACAACAGAATAATAAAGGTGTGTGCCAGCTTTAATACACTGAACAGTTTGATTCAGGTCTTCAATTACAGGAGAATGCATCAGTTCTTACTTCTCTAATGTAGATAGTGATTATCCAAGTCCCATGAGAAGAATAATCTCAAAACAAAAGCTCAGAATTATCTGTGCATCCAGGGTCATATGATTCAAGCCTATTGTACTTGGAAAAGCTGATGCAAAATAGTAGAATTTTAATCCCTAATCTAGATTAGAATTTCTCAGTCCTGAACCCATTCGAGATTTACATTCTTACCTTTTCACGTCCCAAGTTCTGGTTAGATTCTTTCCGAGGCTGTAAAACAAATTCTTTCACTTGTCTACTGAACCTGCGAATACGTCTCATTTTCGTAGCAATTCCCTGGAGAAGAAATCCTCTGGACAACAATTGTAGATCAGTAAAATCAATTGGCTGGAGGCACTCGCCAACACTGGTATACACATCTCCGTCAGAAGTGACCAAACTAATGCGACGAGTTCAAGTTAGGCCTCCACTACACAGGCCAATAATTAGCTTCTCGATCCAGTTGGTGTATACAATTTGTACCTGGTCATGAGTGTGCTATCGTAGCCCTAATCCGATGACGGATTAGATATGACAGTCACAGGTTATTTCCAAAGAAGTTCCTCGCCATCCATCGACGTCGACTCGCCTGTACACTTTGCAATGCTTGATTACCCTTCTTTCATTTTGGCGCTGGCTTCACACTCAGACGTCGGTAGAAACGGGCCGGGCACTCGCGACCCCGTCAGGGTGGTCGAGATTGATACAAGACTCTATCAAACACCAGCGAGCGGCCAGTCGACCAAATTTATTTCATTTGTACTATTGATCACCAGTAGCGAGGAACAGGCCTTATGATGGATGTCTTAGAAAAGAGAGGGATGAAGACAAGGATAAATATACAGTACAACCTGGCAATATCATTGGGCCATCCATACTACTGCCTTTCATCAACCAGTCAGGGATAGCAATTAGGGGTCCGCAATTAATACCAGGGTCAAGCAACAAACTTCATTTACCAGTTTAGCCAGGAGACAGCAGCAGATAGCCCTAAAGTGGCCTGTTTTCCACGTTTGATGAAATTGAAGCTCAGCTAACCTAAGAAGGTAACTTGATTTATCCTCATGACTGAATGATTCTAACTTGGTAGTAGAGCCTCTAAAGCAGATTGAGAGACAGACAATTCAAGATGATAACAGTCATTGAACCATGTGTAATAGCAGCCTTTCACAGTGCTGGACACCTACAGTCATTGAACCATGCGTAATAGCAGCCTTCACAGTGCTGGACACAGATTAGAGCCACCTACAGTCATTGAACCATGAGTAATAGCAGCCTTCACAGTGCTGGACACAGATTAGAGCCACCTAGTCATTGAACCATGCGTAATAGCAGCCTTCACAGTGCTGGACACAGATTAGAGCCACCTACAGTCATTGAACCATGAGTAATAGCAGCCTTCACAGTGCTGGACACAGATTAGAGCCACCTACAGTCATTGAACCATGAGTAATAGCAGCCTTCACAGTGCTGGACACAGATTAGAGCCACCTACAGTCATTGAACCATGCGTAATAGCAGCCTTCACAGTGCTGGACACATATTAGAGCCACCTACAGTCATTGAACCATGCGTAATAGCAGCCTTCACAGTACTGGACACAGATTAGAGCCACCTACAGTCATTGAACCATGCATAATAGCAGCCTTCACAGTGCTGGACACAGATTAGAGCCACCTACAGTCATTGAACCATGAGTAATAGCAGCCTTCACAGTGCTGGACACAGATTAGAGCCACCTACAGTCATTGAACCATGCGTAATAGCAGCCTTCACAGTGCTGGACACAGATTAGAGCCACCTACAGTCATTGAATCATGCGTAATAGCAGCCTTCACAGTGCTGGACACAGATTAGAGCCACCTACAGTCATTGAACCATGCGTAATAGCAGCCTTCACAGTGCTGGACACAGATTAGAGCCACCTACAGTCATTTCCAGAAGAGCTCAGAGATAGACGGATAGACAGGAATCAGAATTAAAGTTAGGCTCAGCTGATCCATCACACTCACACCTGCATCCTGTGAATGCCTCCAGCTTTGATTGGGAATTGTGTCCCGGACAGCAGATAGACAGGAATCAGAATTAAAGTTAGGCTCAGCTGATCCATCACACTCACACCTGCATCCTGTGAATGCCTCCAGCTTTGATTGGGAATTGTGTCCCGGACAGCAGGTCGTAGACATCACATTTCCCTGGCCGCACCACTGGCACCAGATGTCGGATATTGCAAAGGTTCCCATCGGAGAAACTTTTAAAATCGTCTGACCACTAGTAGCCACTTTATTCGGTGCTGTATGTACATAATCCATGGCAAGGCTTTGAAAATCGTCTCTCAACTAAGATTCTTTCATCTCATTTATCCATGGAAACAGGATCCGAATTCTGCAGCCATTAATCCCTTTCTTAGTTACAATACTATCAAACTGGCACCATCGACCTGATTGCATGCAATACTGGAGCCATAGTCAAGGCTAGGTATTCCAAGAATAGCCCAAACCAGGATGCTTGAATTAACAGCCTTAAACAGCGAGTCAGTGGAGTCTGAAAATTGCTCGTTTACCATCACTAAATGTCAAAGAGAAGAGCTGTGCAGGCCTGGGATTGGATTTTGATGAGATGGAGATATCCCAGTTTGTCATTTCTTGATTGCATATTTGTCTCATGTCTTTCAAATCAGAGGCTTCAAACTCTCCTAGACCAGATTGGTCAATTTAATATGCAAATTATGTCAGTTCAAAGTGAAACATCAGCATGGCATGCTTGAAACTCAAATGATGGGTCTGAAAAGCACTCTGGCCAATTATGAATGGTATTACATGTGAGTTTTTTAGCTGTAAATTTCATTCTGATAGGTCTTCACTCCTCGCGCGGATGTAAAGAGAAAGCAATATGGGCATAAAATGGGATCAATAAACATTAGAGCTGAGAGAGAGTGGGCCTGTTACTCTGAAGAGCTGTGTTTCTACCACATGCTACTCCATCAACAATTCTTTCCTTCTCACAGCTATAATGCCAAACTAAGCGGAAAACTCCGGAATTCATTTGCAAATGCCTCGTGACAAATCGCACTGACATAAAACCGGTAACCTGCTAATGATCAATCCTTTATCAAGACCAATAATGGCCATGTACGGACACGATCTGGGGACGTACAAAGATACATAAACCCAGTATAATTGTACATCATGGAATATGCATGTGTGCAGTGTTAAAAGACTGGAAAGATCTGTCAGAATTACAGACAATAATTGCAGGTTACTGTAGTATTTCTTGGTTAAACTAGCTTCCTTGTAAAAATGATATGCTAGTAAAGAGATAAAGACCACTATGGCTAGGAAATGCAATAAACCCCTCAACAGCCCTACCAATTAAGAATATCCACCTCTGCAAAACTTTAGTCCTTGACATACCGTAATTCAGATCTAAGACGATGTTAATAACTGATGAGATGAACTTTTTTACCCTGGCATTCACCTTGGCAAAATGCTGGTTGCCATACATGTAACAGGGTGCTGTTATAGTCTTCCAAGATGTAGGCTTGCACGTTTACATTGTACTATAATATACAAGCAAAGGCACATTTGACAGGTTATTAGAAAATTTAAAATTGAATTGAACTGAACATCAACACATGGACATAAATCATACAATTTTGACTTTGAATTACAACTCTGCAGATAAGAATGTTAAAATGGTCAGACAAGAGCAGACACGTACCACATATTCACTGGCAACATTCATTAGGTCTGGATGAAATCCGTTTATTAGGCCGACGTCTGATGTCCATCGATAATGTAAGAGTTTGGATAATGGCTTGGAACAGACCCATCCTAATGACTGTCTGTCCATCATTGACTTACCGCATCGTCTGGCCGATACATCTACATGTCAGGGCTAAAATACGAGGCCAAACACAGCAAAAACATCCTGCCAATATGGCAACATCATCAGACCAGTATGATCAATCATTGATGAGGGGTAACTTGGTTTATTCCAAGTGCATGTACCTTGAATAGCCATCAGATTACCAGCCATCCTAGTTGACTATATTTGATAAGCTTTACAATAATTGATCATTGTACTGACAATTTGATTAGTTGATGATCATGTGTTAACCCATTACATTTTGCAAATCAGTGTGACATCATGCTTCAGTGGACAGCACCTGGGCCACCGTGTGAGCTCCGGTTCGTTTTAACGATCTCTCCCCTATTTTTATAACATGGAGCAGATTATTGATGATTAGTGATGCAAATATGATCAAATATTCCTAAAGTTCCAAGAAATACAGGACAAATACACCTTTCAGGTTGAAATATACCAATTATCAACGATTAAAAATACATTCTGGGTTTCAGAGCTAGCGAAGCACCGGATTGACGAGCTGGAGCTCATGTGACCAGGCACGTTTCAATGCACCCGTTGCCTTCAAGGCCAGACAGCATTATCCAAGGATTAACTTGAATTAGGCCATATTTTTTTATTCTCTTGGTTTACGGATCCGCCGACCCCAAAAAACGGCTTTCCTGAAAAAAAAAACAATTTTCTCCAAATGGTCCTTTTTTTTTCTCCGCCGACTCGATTTTCCCCGACAATGAAAAAAAAAAAAATCCGGAAAACCCGGTTACAAAATTCTGTGATGAACTGCTCTCCGTGAGGGAAGACATGTAACTCTTCTGCCACTTGGCGCGCTATCCTAATTACTCCCCGCAAAGTGTTGTTATCGCCATTCTGTGCACAAATGTATAGCTTTCTGGGCATTCCTAGTGCTTGGAGAGGAGCACGAAATATGGCGGGGGCTAATGGAGCCAATCCAGATGAAACGATTGGAAATATCATAGCCGAACACTGCGACAGTTTGATGGTAACGGAGATCAGGACGTCTCTCTGAAACTGCCAATTTCGGAGACGGAAGCATGACCCCTTCTTGACATTCCGGCGAAGATTCTGCAGTCGGTATGTGTTTATGCGAGCCCACAAGGAGACTGAGAAAAACCCGTCCACGCAAATAAAAATGTCTTTGATATTCTTAGGAGTGCACAGAAGCGATACGATCGTCTCCCGAAGTCCAGGTTTGTATAGATCAAAAAGTTATCAAAGCGGGATGTTATCAAAACGGTCAAATATTCGAATAGTATATATTTTGCCTAAAATGAATTTTCAATGATAAACCGGTAACCTAAAAGTGTTCTATGCGAATTTTTCGAAACCTATTCAATCATCAATATTAATATGTGATATGACTTGCATTATTCAAGACATTTTCAAAGTGGCATATACAAATTTATACAAGGCTAGTTCAGTTTTATGATTTTTAACCTCAACCCTTGGGCATATAGGGATATTGTCTTTGTTAAGTACGTCTGTCCACCTGTCTAAATTAACCTGTCTGGTCTGGCCTAGCCTATGACAGGTAAACTATTCTGTTTTGATTGTAAACATTTTTCCAGTGTCATGTGAACGCCTCGGGAATAAAATAAGAGGGAGACTCCATCCAACAATTCACTTTCCATCTCGTTTTCTTGTTTTATCATGGGTTAGCTTTTATCACTGATCAGACATTCAGCAGGCAGCTGTCCTGCATACTAGATACCGGCCATGATTTTACTTCAACATTTAAAAATCTAATTTTGTTGTGCTATTTTTGGGGGGGGGGGGGGAGATTTTTTTTCTTTTTTTTTTTTCTGATCAACCGACCCAAATTTTTGGGGCCTTCAATCCGTAAACCAAGAAATAAAAAAAAACTGGCCTTAAAGTGCAAATGCCCTATTCAACCCAACTTGTATTGTGTTTAACTTAAAGGCTTCTTCAGGCAATAATCTCCTCAAACCCTGAACATGAAGTGTAAATGTATCATAAATCAATCATAAATCAGCAGGGTTTAAAATAAGCATTTGACTTCAGAAAGTTGATACAATTGGGTATAAAGAGAGGTCAAACAATACAAGTATTTTTAGACATATGAGGCCAAATTTTGATCAGAATGACCATCCTTGGTCTCAACTGCTATTACAGACACTGCAGTGTCATCACATGCCTATTTTTTTCAATATAAAAGCATGATCCCACATAAAACAAGAGCCCAAGGGACTTCAATATATGCCCGTATATCTGGAATTACAGTGGTTCAAATTTTAAGGTTGTTTAATAATCCAATTGGTACATGTAGCTAGCAATCCAGAGAAAGGTCTACGATTTTGTGCTTCCGAGTATGTAACATATACATGTATCACATCTTGTATTGAATTATAAACTAAAATGGGCTTAACTCTTCGTAAGTAGTAGACCATGAAACAAGAGCCGAGAGCTCGGATATCCCACACTGAAATCGACAGTAGTCAAACACAAGAAAATAGTAGTTTTCCTGCAAATGGATTTCTTTCAGGCGAGAGAATTTTTCATGAAGGAAGGAGATAGTGATGAAGTAACCCTTTGTTCTTGAGTTAGTAAACAGGTATGAAGTACATAAAGGACCGCTCTCCCCAATAAATTAGTAAATGTATGGTTTTTATTCCACAACAGTTTAACTAAATGTAGCTGTTTCAAACATGGGAGACAACTCCACAGGACAAATGCCATATACATGTAGGGGAGAGAAATCTGAATATTACAACCTAACACATTTTGTCAGCTAAACTTGATTCAGTTTTGGGGGACTGCGACCTTGACGACAAATTTATCTCAAAATGTATGGCTCCTCTTTGCCATGCGAGTAAGTTATACTCAAAGTTTGGTACCAATCCATACCTTGAAACTACAGACAGACATCACACAGACAACACATGTTAATGGATGAATGGACAGAACGCAACATTGCATTACACGACCTGGTCTTTGACAGGCATATGAAAATGTGACTTTTAAAGATTTCTTGATTTGGGGTCACAGTGACCTTAACCTACTGATACAAAACAAAGTAATTTTTGAAGATTTCTTGATTCTGGGATCACAGTGACGTTGACTATTGACCTAAGTTTTGGTACAGGACAACCTGTACATGACAGCCCGTAATTTCTCGATGGACACAAAAAATCATGGTTTTTAACAATTTCAGGATTTTGGGGTCACAGTGACCTTGAACTTTGACCTTGACCTACATTTTGGTAGGTGACACATCGTGGGCCCCCTAATATATCTACTGACACAAAAAAAATGTTATTTTTAATAATTTCCTGATTTTGGGGTTACAGTGACCTTTGGTCTTCGACCGTGATCTAATTTTTGGTATGCGACACTTCATTTCCACCCGTTGAATGCACTCACAAAAAATTTGAAATTTTTAATGATTTTCTGATTTTTCGGTCACACTGACCTTTGACCTCTGACCTCAACCTACATTTGGAATGCAACACATTGTTCCCCCCCTAGGGCATCCACTCATCAAAAATTAGAAATGTAGATTGAAAACTGTCAATGATCAACGATTTCCTGATTTTAGGTAACAGTGACCTTTGACCTCGACCTCAATTTTCGTGTGCAACACATCTTCTCCATCTAGCATATCCACTCACAAAAAATTACAACTGTGGATAGAAATTTTGTGAACCTGCAAGCCTGGAAATAACGAGCCGGTCACGGACAATGTCCGACACCGAATGAAGCTTTGACGGGCACAAATCACTCGGACCTGGTCGTTTTGTCCGGTGCCATTTTATACTGGAAAATTTAATCAGTCGCAGCAGTTTTTCACTGTTTTTGAGCAAGGAAGTTCACGCTATTTCAAAGCTGAAAAAAACACTTTTATTCGTCAAACTAGCAATGCCAATTGTCCTGCATGGCTGGTCAAAATCTCCTGCACGACCACGCTTCCATTATCGATCGCCGAACGCCATGTTCGCATTATTGCTGACGTCATCATATTGTGGGGAAATCCCTGAACTGAGATTCCCTCTGACAGGATCGTTCTGGCGCACATGCCAATATTGGGTGGTTGATTCTCCTAATTATAATTGAGAGGCATAGATTTATTTGCTTGGATTTTCAACAGAAGACCTTTGGTTTTGAGGGTTTTTTCTAAGAAATATCATTTTTTTGTGCATTCATTCTGGGTGCATGCCCATACATTTTACATAACTAAGCGCAGCTAGATAATGCTGTGGATATCCTTGGAGGTACTAAAAAGTTGTTGAGAAGCAATTTTGATGGGGTTTTTTTTTCTTTTCAACCAAAGCAAATCTTGCGTACATAAATTCGACAAAGTTAATCATTCTGGCAAATTTATTTCATTTTAGCTAATAATAATTCTAAGCAACTATTCCTGATCATACAGTTGTAAGCTGTGTTGATAGTGCATGTAGTAGGTTATACCTTTTGTAGTGCTGATTACGAAATGGGCCGCTGAGGCCCGATATTTTTGTCAGGCATCCCATTCCAAATGTCGGGTACCAAGTTATTGATGCCTGCCAAAGTGTCAGGCACCAGTGAAAAAATTATTTCCAGGCTTGACCTGACACAAAACTTGGCTTGAGAGAAGAGGTCAATTTATTGTCCATCAGCACTCAAATATTCCCTTCAGACTAAGACACTGGTTTGAGTGAGTGAATATGATCTAACATCGCTTTCAACTACATTTCAGTCATATCACGATGTTGGGTCTTATTCCTTTTCACACCCGGGAACCACACGGGTGGGGTCCTATTCCTTTTCACACCCGGGAACCTCATGGGTGCCTCAGTCGCCTCTTACGACAAGCTCTCGGAGGAGCTGAGGCTTATTCTTACCATGACCTGCGGTGTGCACAGTGACATCCCAGGTCAATCCCCGGAAGCCTCACGGGGCGACACTGGTTTGAGAGTACAGGCCAGTAAACAATGACCGAAGATTTCCTTCACACTAAAACACTAAATTTATTGCACATGCACTGGATCCTTGTTCATCACCCACCACATTAGTAGGATTGGGCTGTAGCCCAGTCTCTCGTGCTTGTAAAATAGCTACAATAGCTGTTGATCATTCTCCTGGATTTTGTTTAGTTTGAGTGATGCGCGAGCGATCAGTCTCTCCAATATCACTCAACATTGCATTTCCAGTTTTGAGGAGAGTGATCAAAAGCTCTCCTGGAGAACAAATGGGAAAGTGATGGAGAGCAAGACAGGCCTCTTGTTTTGTGGGACAACAGGCGAGTGACAATTTATTCTCAGGAGTGTGGTTAGCACACCTAAAACCACACCCCTTAAACGAGTCTAGGCGAATGATGGGTTTTCTCCCTTGATAAGCAATAAATATGTGTAAAGTGGCAAGTACAAACTATTACTCGGAATATACAAGCATTCCCTCAGATTAACACTCTGTCTGTACTTTATTTAGAACAATAAACGTGAACCTTATCACTTTAGCCTATGTCTGGAAGGTTCCACGCCTTGAATGTCGACAGCTGCACAGAACTGCCCTGCATGCCAGGCTGTCCAGCAGAGTTGAACTGTTGAAAATGGGCTCAAAAACACGGCGACTGTCTGGTCGTTGCAATTGATAAATAAATTGAAAAATAATAGATGGTATTTGATGCACGATACATCAATTTGAAACCCTGAACATACATTCAAAACATATTTGGCATTTTACAGCGTTTAGAAATATTTAGGATTCGCAATTCGGCAAAAATATAGTGTACCGTAAAACTGACGTAAGGAATTTTATCACGTTCAGAATACTACCGATGGACGGTCTGTTTTACTTCATCTCCACTAAATAACTCGTCTAAATTCTTATAGATGTCACAATATGTATTCCTGGTTACTCGTAGCATAATGAATATTAAATATTTATTAAACACTCCCAGTAAATCGGTAAATATCCTTTTGTTCACGCGACATGTGGCTTCCCTCAGCGAAACCAAGCGCCATACTGACTTTATGTTAATGAACAGTGGAGCAGTTTGACCAATCAGCAAGTCGGGTTATGTCAGGTGATCAGAATTTTCGCGGGTTTATTGGGGTTGAATGGAAAGGATTCGAACCAGACCCCTCGCTTGCGTAAACCAGAGGGGCGCTCCGCCCCGCCCCTCTCAGAGTGCGCCCCGCCCCTTCTGAGATGCCCGAAAATGCGCCCTGCCCCATTTAGACCGCGCCCCGTCTCTTCCTTAAAGCCGTATTCTGCTACTATACTTTATGAATACAGGTTGTTTATTTCCGAATTCCATTCCTTCACATCGTTGATCTGCCCCAACTCTAAGAAGGATTAATCTGTCTTATCGAAGGACCCTTGTTGTGTACGGAAACATTTCTGTCCGCCATATTTGCTTGAAGCAACGTATTCAAGTACTGGCGTTGTGATTGGCTGGCCTTGATAAGGCGGTACTCTTAGCCAGTCAGAAACCTCGTTACGTTATCTCGAGGTTGAAAGCCGGAGGTCGCGGGGAAAACCCAGCTGTTTCACACTGATAATCACGTAGGACTTATAGATTAAATACCAAGGATAATTACTGGTACTAAGCTCTTTTAATGATAAGTTCGAAGTTTCAATACTTCTAACGTAATTTGGCTGTTGTTTGCCTCATGTTGATCCTGTTTATTTGTGGTGAACTCTTCCGGTTTGCAACCTTCAGTCGATTCGTTGGTGATCGCAGCCACGTGGAGATTTTTATGGGACCGATATTATCTCAAATCTATTATCTGCCGCATTATTTCAGAAATTTCAAATTGATTTGAAGCTTTGTAAGTTTGTTGAGATATGGCGATATTACGTAGCCAATTTCATCCGAATAGTATAAAGCCCATTTAGCAGTAACAACAACAACAAATTTTCATGCAAATTCCAGTGAAAATTATGAGTATCTTGAAAGAAGTAGATCATAGCTACCTATATCACAGCAAGCTGAACATTCATATGATCTATATTCAGGCTTCACTGGTATAATGATTTGCACAAATAATGAATATTTGAAGATAAAAACATCTAAATCCATTTGTGAACTTTGAGGTATGGTACTCGCTGCTTTTCAGTAGCATTTTGGGACTTCCGTAATAAAGATGTTCTATTTGTCATTATTTTCAAAGATTTCAGTTCAGAAGTTATTGCTTAGAAATTATATACATACGGGATAGGCCTATGGCAAATCAACCTTAATTCTCTCTCTCTCTCTTGATATGGTCAGTAAATATTTTTCTCGGTTGACATCTTGTGAATTCCAAACTCTTCCGTATCCAATCCGATTAAAACCTGATCCAAAAAGAAACATTGCTCATCTTGCCTGTGGCTTGGACTGAGACACAGGTTTTCATGCAGATCCAGGTCACTCGCATGGCCCATCTAGGAGCGACAGGTGCATGGTATATGTAAAACTCCTATTTTAACTTGTTTCAACAGATGAATATTTTCTTCTCTCGAAACCATGATGATTGACCTTCGTTGAACATTAATAATAGATTTTATATATTTTGTTCAATTCCAGGAGACATTTCTCTCATGAATCTAGAGGTCAATCTGTCTTCCCCGCTGAGTTGTGGCCTAACATTGACGTTTTCAAACATACATCCATAAATCAAGGAGAAGCTCTGTGATTGGTCATGACTCAGAACATGGAGATGGACGGGGAAGGTGGGGGGTGGGGGGGGGGAGTGCTTACTGCAGATCTAATTTTAAGCAAATTTCCTGTGTATCATCCTTTCAATCCATTCTTTCAATGCATGTGATGGACAGAAATGAATGGCGATATTAGAAAATACCGATACCGCCGCCGCCGCCGCGACTATAGTGCCTCCGACATGCCCTTTTATTCCTCGTCCGCGCAAAAAGTGCCCCTTTTCAACAGACTAGCACCCTGCCCCTTTTTTTTTCAAGGTAGGGGTCTGCGAACACATGATCATTTTCACCCAATAAAATCGACGCATTTTTACTACGTGACAAATAAGGTTATGGAAATGAAAGCAGAGTTGTTGCCCTTCAATTTGACATCTTTAACATGGGGAGTAGCTTCCGGGATTTCGTTGCAGAAGCTTGTAAACAAGATGCATATTTACGCGTTTCAACAAACTTTTCTGAATAAATGACGCTCTGTTTTACATTTGTAGACGATCTTCACATAACTAAGCATGTTTTTTAGTGAATTTTAATACGTTTTAGTTGGAGTAAGCCGGGTCTGGTTTTATTTTTCCACACGTGGCTTTAAATTGTTTCGAAAAACGATCAAATGTCCGATGGTTTCTCGGAAGTCGACAACTTGACAGTCGAGCAACGTGTATACACGGAGTTGACAGGACAATGGTTAAAGGCACACGTAAGTTGGTAATGAATTTAGCTGCGTTTACTGTTTTTTCACGACCGCGAAATGCCAGGTGCGCTATAGTCGCGCACCTAGCTCCAAGTTCAGGAGTGCGAAGGCGCGGGAGCGCGATCGCGTGCCTCAAAACAAGAGGCCTGGCAAGAGTGATCACTCTCCTTAAAACTGAAAGACTGATAGCCAATCTAAAAATCCAGTGATTTACCCTGAATTCTTTGGGAACAGGTGGCATGGAGGATTTACCAAAATTTATCTGACTGCCAAAGTGAAAATTAGTACCGGTACACTGAAAATTCAGGCACACTGAATAAATAGAGGAACATATCATGGAGGTGTTGATATTTCACTAGGGACAGATATTTTTAAGAGAATCGAGGAATGTACAGTGAAACCTGTGTATAATGACCATGCTTGGGACCAGACCCTCTAGAGTGTCGGTTTTGACAGCTGCAGGGTTCTGGTTTATCAAGGTCCAAAATAGTTTAAACTTAAGTATTGGGACCATGGATAATGTCAGTATTTAGAGGTTGGTTGGTTTACCCAGGTGTCGTTATTCACAGGTTTCACTGTACATTCATTTATTTTGAACATAGGGCGAGGCTGCAGCTAAATGAAGTAATTTCTGGGAAGACCAGACTGACACCCTGAATTTAGGTCCTTTAAAATTGGAAGATACATGTATTCATATTGGGCAAGAAATTTCCACTTTTGTACTTTCCCATGCCTCTGTATGAATTCACTCCGCCTCCATATACATGTACACGGGTTTATGGTACCAGTTTATTATATCCTATGGACAGTGCAGTAAAGTACACACAGTATAGCTCCATGATCAATGTAGATCAGGGGACAATTTATAGCCCTGTGTATATGTGATGTATAAATCAATAAACCCATATATTTCACAGTTACTGGAAACACTTCAAGTATGGGCCTGGATCATACTATGACAGCTCCTCAAAAAGAGATATGTTTGAATAAATTTAGGGGATTTCCTAAGTGGAGGGGAAATGGTGATCTGATAGGATAATAGCAGATTTAAAACTGTGCATGGCCTTCAAGTGCAACCAGGAAGATGGATACAAGGAATGAGTGGTTACGGATTCATACCAGACCAATATATCTGAGGACAAACAATCTTTGATGTTCTCCTTCCTTGAGATACATGTATCAATGTATGGTCAAACGCTTATGGAGCACCGTCATCAAAAAGCATAAAAGTGCACAAAATGAAAAACTGATGAGTAAATGATTCACCCACCTGTTGCTAGCACATCCCTATTAAAGGTTTCCAGAATATAGCATTAGTACATACACCTCTTCAATAGTTTCATTCAAATACAATACAGTAAAGTTGAAATACAATACAGGGTTTGCACAAAATTACAAGTTAATTCAAGTTAATCCTTAATTGCCCTGATAGCAGGGGGCGATGCACTGACATGTGGCTGGCCAAATGAGTTCTGATTCATTGAGCGCTTTGCTATGTATTTCACCTAGGAAATATTTTCAATCGATGATAATTGGAGTAAGCTTAATTATTGGTCCTTTCTTGGAATAGTAGGAAAATTTGACCCATATTTATCATATTTCCACCAATTAAAAATTAATTCATGATTTCTAACCATGCCCCTTATATTATTGAGGCAGGGACATGCATACTTCACACACTCATTGTTTGAACTGATCAGTCTATTTGACTGACATGACCCAGATATTCCATTTAACGGTTGCCGAAATTACATGATTTCTGTACATTTATCTGCGTACATCTGAGTTGGCATGTCTATTTTGACAATACATGAAATTATGCTTCAATAATTTTCATGGAAGTAAATAGACGACAAATTGACTGCTTTCACGATTACCTGATCTACATGTACCAAGGTAACATGCTTTTTTATTTTGACTACATACATTTTTCATGACTATTTTGATTGTTTTATATCACACATCTGACTGTTTTACACATTGCCTTTTCTCATGCTGCCATCATCATCAGACCCTGCATGGGCATCCCCACGATTACTTGGAGGGGAGAGGGGGGGGGGGGGGTTCTATATGATTACAGGATCCATAGTGTGCTCTCCAACAAACATACAATGACACATCCCTGTTGACATGCCTTCCTTGAACCCAATGATACTTCCCTGGCGACATGCCTTCCTTAAACCCAATGACACCTCCTTGAACCGAAGGACACCTCACTGGTGACATGCCTTCCTTGAACCCAATGACACTTCCTTCCCTGTTTACATGCCTTCCTTAACCCCAATGATATCTCCCTGGTGATACGCTTTCCTTGGGGTGCAGTCCACAGTAAACCCCTCATTGCCAGAAATAGACCCTTGGTACAGCCCTCCTGTCTCTAGCACATATGCCAAACCTTCCAGAAAACATCCCCTCTAAATGTTTTCTTTCTGAAGGGAATGCTCATACCATTAATACAAGATACAAGCCATCAATGCAATATTAACCCGGGGCAAATTTTCTTCTCTCGGAATGTACTGCATATTTTCTGGAAAATATATTAAAATCACCCAAAATAGGCCATATATCGTTCAATTTCTGGGAAAATTATGACAATCGATTTCAGTAAGATTCTTAACAGTGTTCCCTGTCCCGAGGCATGATAAACAAGAGCTCAGTCTGAACTCAAAATATGCCCGAAAAACAGATCAGTCTGAACAGATGGAACAGTGAATTGAAAACTTTCAGCACTGTATGGATTGTTACATGTTACTACCTTTACAATGGCAGAGATAAAGAGGGTGTGTCTGGTTGCCATGAAAACGGCCCACATGAGCGAAAGCAATGCACGACACGTCATCTCCCCCTAATGCACCTACCCAGGGATTCATTCACGTCAGTTCTACGTACCGAATTTCGGTTCGTAGATTGAGTTTAAAAACTCAATTTTTCAGTTCAAAACTGAATTTTTTCGAGTAAAAAGTCCATATTTTTCACCAAAATATTTAGACTCAATTTGTGTGTTGGAAACTGAATTTTCAAGCTTTGGAAACTGAATTTTCAAGCTTCATAAATTCGCAATTTCAATACCCGGTTGTCGGGAAATCATCTGGTAAAACTCAAATGAACGCCATGGCCGCGGTGGCAAATATGAATCTGTCGGCAGCAGCAACAACAACGTCAAATGTAAACTCCGTCAGCTGCTCTGAATTTACCTCGGATGACTTAGTCTGTTAACGGGATATATCCAACAGAGACTGGTCCGAGGTAATTTTAGTTACATCGTATATTTCTGTGGAAGAATCCCGAATACTTACGAAACGTATTTTCACTGTACAATCGAGTCGCCATTTTTGTTTGGTTTTGGTTTCGTTTCTTCGAACGGAGGGCGATACTTGACGATAATAAACACTTGTCTTCGTCGAATGCCAGTGTGTATTCTGTATGGTCTGTCTTGAGAAAATAGTAATGTATCATTTTCACTTTTGCCTGATCAAACGAAAGTTGACACAAACGTACAGCGTGCGTTTTGAGCTCATGACAAGGGAGTGTCGCTTGCAAGTGTTTTTTAAGTGTTTCGTTGTTGGTTTTTTCCTTTTTTTTTGTTAACAATATTCTATCAAAACAATATCATCATCAAGACTCCTATTATACAATCATCGTGTAACTATTTTATAAACCAGTATGATTGTTTTTCATCGTTTCTTTCTGACAACCTAATGATGAAAATTGGAAACGTAATCAACCACACAAAACGATTTTAATTACACAAAAGGTTAAAAATACATGAATTGGTAACAGTAGGCCTAGACAAGGTTCATAGAAGGTGACATTTACCCTGGTTTGTAAAAAAATTATATACTCAACTTTGTGGGAAAAAATCACCCTGGTTTGTAAAAAATTTATATACTCAACTTCAGGGGGGAAAAATGCCGATAAATTTTATTTTGACTCAATTTGACTGTAAAAAACACTCAATTTTCTGGACTTCGGTTCGTAAAATTTGGACTTCTATGAATCCCTGCTACCTACCAAATGTCGGATCGGTAGTCTGAGACACGAAATGGACGGACGGACAGCACCATCCGATAACACGTTGTCTCTTCCTAATGCATCTACCTATACCAAACCAGATCTGTAGCTTGTAAAGTGTGCGATACACAGTCCAGACACGAGAGAAACTACCTTTACAATGGCTGAGATAAAGAGATGTCTGGTTGCCATGGAAATGGACAGGAGACAGACGGACAGCGCCATCCCATAACACGTTGTCTCCCCTTAATGCACCTACCTACCAAACCAGATCTGTAGCTTGAAAAGTGTGCGATACACAGTCCAGACACGAGAGAAACTACATTTACAATGGCTGAGATAAAAAGGTGTCTGGTTGCCATGAAAACGGCCCACATGAGCGAAAGCAACACATGACACATCATCTCCCCATAATGCACCTACCCACCAAAGTTCAGATCCGAAGCTTGAAAAGTGTGCCATATACAGCCCGGACTTGGGGGAAACTATCCTTACAATGACAGAGGTAAAGAGGGTGTGTCTGGTTGCCATGGAAATGGTCCACATGAGCGAAAGCAACACATGACACATCGTCTCTCCGTAATGCACCTACCTACCAAAATTCAGGTCAGTAGCTTGAAAAGTGTGCGATATACAGTCCGGACACGAGAGAATGAGGGTGTGTCTGGTTGCCAGGGAAATGGCCCACATGAGCAAAAGCAATGCATGACACATCGTCTCCCCATAATGCACAGAATTACCAATCGTCGGATTCGTAGTTTGAAAAGTGCACGATATTCAGCCCGGACACGAAACGGACGGACAGACGAACTAATGACACCTCCCCGGACATATCTTCATTAAACCCAATGACACCTCCCTGATAACACTCTTCCCCTGGACCTAATGGCACCTCACTGGTAACATGCCTTCCTTGGACCCAATGATATCTCCCTGGTGACACACCTTTCTTGGGCCCAATGACACCTTTCTGGTGACCATTTCCTTGGACCCAATGACACCTCTCTGGTGACACTTTCATTGAACCTAATGACACCTCTCTGATTACATGCCTTCCTTGGATCCAATGACACCTCCCTGGTGACACAGTTTTCTTGAACCCAATTACACCTCCCTAGTGACACACCTTCCTTGAACCCAATGACACTTCCCTTGTGACATTGCCTTCCTTGAACTTTGTTAGCTTTTAATACCATATACCAATTCCTGACCAGTTCCTATCCCCCTTCTTTCCCTTCCCCACTTTAAACAGAAATTGAACTTTCGAATTACATGTATTATTACATTCTGGATTCATTGATCAATATCCGCAAACCAGATCCGCAAATAACATCTTCTGATGTATTTAAATTTCCAAATTATGTTCAAATTCTTGACACTTCTCTCCAGCCAGCTGATCAAACCCCTGAAACATATATGTGACCACATACACATGTAGCGCTTATATCCGAACCCATCTGCTCCCCTAGCTGTGTGATTCTGTTTGAGGTCATACAGTTGTCGTTTCTGGGGATCAATTTTATCTACCACCAGTAATGGTTTACATGTAAACCACTGACATCAATTTGTATTGCCATCATGGGATAGATACATGATTTATACTCAGAACTGCATATTCAGTCTGCACACGTTTTAATATAGACCAATTAGGCAAAACTGAAAACCAGACATGCTTTATATAAATGTCCATAGTCACCAGTCAAGTTTATATAGCAACAGCAAGGCCCTAAATAAACTGTGCATATTTAACAATGTACAATAATTTTCATTGATGTACATTGATATTCTTGTAAAGTTTCCAATACATTAGACAGCACAAGTCACATGAATGAACATACACACAAGTGCAATGCTTCAAGGGATGAGGCATAGAAGACCTGGGACACAATCTGACCTTGTTTTAATACAGTCAACATATATGGTTAGCATTGGGTCATGCACCATCAATTATCAAGCTGTGACCACTGGAGTACATGTGTGCCTGTCATAACTGCCAATGGCTTACCATGTTTAAATGTCTTCTAGGACCATCCATACAAACATCAGATCTGACATTCTGACAGTAGCCATGAATTCACTATCCATGAAGAACCAGCCCCGTAGCCAAGGGGGGTTTTCTGGGTTCGGGCGAACCCCGCTTTCGGAAATATGATATATTTTTCTCATATAAATGCCCTTTTCAAACTGAAGCGAACCCCCTATTTGCCGCTTTCCCCATACAGCGAACCCCCTGATGTGCCCTTATATCATGAAATCATCATAGCCATCTGAAAATCTAACCATTTCATCAGTCAACATTCAGGAAACTCTCACCAAAGTTTGGTCAGGCCCGACTTCATAGATCTGCAGATATTCAGCGGACAAGAACATGTTGACGGACGGACGGACGGAAATACGTACATGGCAACGACAAGACCCCACAGTCCTATGGGCGGAGGGGTAAAAACCTTCTTCACAAGGCACTTTTATTAAAGGGGTTAACTCCTGCAGAGCACATCACATTCCTGTCACATGAGAATCCCCTATATGAGGTTCTATGGTACATGTACTCTACATGCCTTCAATGGCCACATACATGTACAACAAAATATTATTTACAAAAATGGCAGTGCCCCTACATGTACATGCAGTTTTCAGCTGCAGGGTTCCTACCCTTTGTGACAGACAAAATTCTGGGGCTTTTCCAGGTCTATACATGTATAGAGGTATTTTTTGCCAGGACTATAAACTAGATTTTCTCCGGACATTTTCAATGCAGATTACCAATTTTTTCTGACCCATTATTCATGAGAACTTGCTACATGTACACAGCTTGAGATAAAAGCCCTGCTGTTTAATATATCCATCCATTCCAAATTACCGGTACAAGTATTACAATTGATGTACATGTATATGCTTAAACCAAACTCAAATGAAATGTGATGTCATTTTGGATATGAATGCATCTACTCCAGATAAAACATGAGATTGATCTAATCAAAACCCCTCGGCTTTCCCCAAGTGACTGAGACCCATGTGTAGTGTGAATTGGGGAAGAGATAGTTCTATGTGGGATGATCAAGATATACCGGTAGTTGGTTACATTCAGGCATATAGGACAGAAACAGAAAAATTATATATCTGTGAAGGGGCATAACTCTGTAAAATATGGGTCGAGGGGAGCCACTTTTGATAGGCGTCTGACTTAGCACTCTGTAAAATAAGAACGGAGAGGAATAAGCTGTACCGAACACGGATCTGCAGAGCTCTATAACTTGTACTTTCAGCTACAGATAACAAAATCGGAGATTATTATATCCAAAAGGGGCATAACTCCATAAGCCGAGGCGAGTAATCCTTTGTTGACTTGTAGAATACAACAATATATATAAGTTTCCAAAATATAGTAGCTATACCGAACACAATTCTGCAGATATAGTTGGCTACATTCAGGCATATACATGTAGGACAGAAATAGAAATTAACATATCAGTAAAGGGGCATAACTCTGTAAAATATGGTCCGAGGGGAGCCACTTTCGATAGGTGTCTGACTTAGCACTACTGTAAAATAAGAACAGAGACGAATAAGCTGTACCGAACATGGATCTGCAGATATAACTTGTACATTCAACTACAGATAACAAAATCGGAGATTATTACATCCGAAAGGGGCATAACTCCATAAGCTGAGGCGAGTAATCCTTTGTTGGCTTGTAGAATACAGCAACATAAATAAGTTTCCAAAATATAGTAGCTATACCGAATACAGTTCTGCAGATATAGTTGGTTACATTCAGGCATATAGGACAGAAATAGAATTTAATATATCTGTAAAGGGGCATAACTCTGTAAAATATGGTCCGAGGGGAGCCACTTTCGATAGGCGCCTGACTCAGCACTCTGTGAAATAAGAACCAAGACGAATAAGATGTACCGAACACGGATCTGCAAATATAACTTGTACATTCAACTACAGATAAAAAAAAATCGAAGAGTATTACATTCAAAAGGGGCATAACTCCATAAGCCGAGGCAACTAATCCTTTGTTGGCTTGTAGAATACAAGAATATAAATAAGTTTCCAAAATATAGTAGCTATATCAAACAAAGTTCTGCAGATATAGCTGGTTACATTCAAGCATATAGGACAGAAACAGAAACTCATATATCTGTAAAGGGGCAGAACTCTGTAAAATATGCGCCGAGGGGGGGCCACTTTCGATAGGCGTCTGACTTAGCACTAGATAAATAAGTGTTGAAAATTTTGTGGTTGTGTCTCAAGCGGTTTTGCCTAAAATGCGGTAACGGACGGACGGACGTGCGGACGTACGGACGGATGGACGGACGGACGTACATGGCAACGACAATACCCCGAGGCCAAAATGGCCGAGGGGTAAAAACAGCCGGATGATTCTAAAAGGGGTGTCTTCTTGGAGAAGAATCCCTCCGCTTCAGATCTAAGAAAAAAACATGACAATATAAGATAAGAATTGAGCTGTGAATCTGTGATGCATACCAGAGACTATATGTATACATGACAATACAAGATAAGAATTGAGCTGTGATGCATACCAGAGACTATGTATACTTGGTGAAGTAATAGCCGTATTCTGCTGCAATATAAACCAGTCGATTACCCTTCATAATCTTGTTAGTTTTGAGGAGTCTAATTCCTCATGAATCTGACAGAAATAATATTTCATCTCGCAAATAGCAGATCTTCTAAAGCATGTTTAATAAGCCTGCACAACTTCAACTCTAATATAGTTCATTACACTGGTACATGTACATTGTAATTGATGGTGAAATTGGGAGTCCAAAATCTAAATAATTTGACAAAATTCCTACGAAGTAGGCTACAGATTGCAAATTGTCCGGTAATGAGTCAGTCAGTCAGTCCATCCGAATCCTTTCGTCGGCAAAATAAGGAGAACCGTTGACATTAGAACCTTGATTTTTGGCATGAAGGTGCATTAGGGGACTCTTACCAACAAGTTCTGAGTTGACCTACTTTTGATTAAAATTTCTGGTGATTCTGACTTAGGCAGTGCCCATCTTCATATATAGGCAGGATTTCAACTGGGGGTGGGGATTTCCAAGAGATCAGTTCGCATCAGAGTCCTAATGCCTGCCTTACTTCGTAGGTCCTATGACGTTAGTCACACTGCTCATGTTAATATTTTATCTTACAAATAGCAGATGCACATCTTCAGAGTATGTTTAATAAGCCTGCATAGTTTCAAGAACATCCAGTCAGAACTCTAGGACTAGTTGAGTATACTTGAGTGCCAATGGTACATTGTAATTCATGGGGAAAAAGGTGAAAAAGTTTAACCCTTCATAAATTTGACAAAACTTGATATTTCATTTCATCAATATAGGTGCACATCTTCAAAGCATATATTGTTTATTAAGCTTGAACATTTTTCAAGGGCCTCTAGTGACAACTGTGGGACTACTTAAGATCACCAAACGTACACTGGAAGTTATGGCAGGAAAATGTCACTAGCTGATAAAGCAGACAAAAATTAATATTTCATCTCATAAATAAGAGGTGAATCTCTTCAAAGCAAATTTAGAAAGCCTAAAATTTTTGCCTCCATCTGTTAATTTTATTCAGTTTATATCCATCACTGAACTCACTAAGTGGTTTCACTGAACAACTCTATACAGGGGACCAACTATTAAAGTAACAGGGGAACAATGAAGTTCTGTTGAAGAGTTCCCGACTATTGCTGGGTTGCAGCACAATTTATAAGGGAACCAGTCTAACAAACTTATTAGTTGCCTTCCTTGAATCAGTCGTGAAAACTCAACATTGCCTGTTCATTTATATCGGGATTGACATGGCCACATATGTCGTTCTGCTGCTCAAACATCTACAATCATGATTCTGATTACCTTGAGATGATTAATTCTGTGTCAGATATATTTTGAAGCGAGGACAATAAAATTGTATGACTTTCCAGAACTTCTATCAAATATTGTCAGAATTCAAGAATTTCCAGGTTCTGGAATTCATTTACTCAGAATTCTAGGAAGTCAAGGAAATCCAAGACCCACAAAAACCCAGAGTTTTGAATGCGCATTCTCTGTTTTGGTCTCTGACCAGAGACGCGAAATTCGCATTAATGTTCCTTATCAGTTGCACGTCAATCGAGTGGACGATATCACCATTACAATGGTAATTTCCAGCATGGCCCACAAAATTCTGTGGGTTTGATTGCTGATTATCATTCAGCCTGATAATTCCCTGACATTCTGAATACCTGGGTTGATGACAGATTCCATTGTGATTGTCTTTTCATACAAGTTTAAAGGTCAACCCAAACGGAATTTTTTTTGGTCTAAAAATCCTTAAAAATCATAGTTCATACTTCACTTTGTATGAAAAAAATATTGAAAAAATTCTAATCTGATCAGAAACACACGTAATATGGGAGCAAAGTGGGCTTTTCCACACTTTCACAGCTGGGTTGATGACGTCACGCAGGGAAGTTGCCTGAGAAAAAACAGCGGATAACATGGAAAGCGAGTGCAGTCAGAGCTCCGGTTCAGATGTCGATTCGAGCGATATCAGCTGCTTAGATGGAAATATTTTTCGCCAAGAAGATGAAATAGACATAGAGGAGGATGATGACGGGCAAATTAACAGTTGTTTGCAGACCAACGGCGGAATTCAGCCCTATCAATTTGAGCCGTACGGCTCCGATTCTGACAGTGACAACCACTCTGACAACGTGGAACTCGACGACGACAGGATTCGGAGAGGTCGTTTGTTGAATACAGATTGGTATGCAACTTGACTGGAAACCTTATTATCGTCATCTATAAGACCAAATGTCCATATATTTCAAACTGTATTGAATGTAGAACGATTCTGTGATGTAACGAACGAGCACATCTGTGTTGTTATTGTTGTTACTGACCGAGGCAGCCTTTTCGAAGGGATAAACTCCGGGATTCGGCAGTATGGACAGTAAACTGTTGATAACTCTACTGATATACGTCCGACTTGAATTTTGTTTGTTTTCCCATAATCCCCATGAAATACCAATTTCAGAATTATATAGTTTGATAAAAAAACTTTGGACATTCATGGCGAAAAGTAAGCCGTGGTGAGTGGATCGGCATTCACATTTGCTCAATTTTCGACAAATTACCTCAATTAAATTGAAATCGAATGATATTCCCACAATCTCAAATGTCAAGGGATTATGAAAGTATAATTATCACTTCTGTATCTACAGCCATTCACTCCAATTGGTGTTTTTATTTATTTACTTATCAAACGTATATATATTTATGAAAGATCATTTTATTATTATTATTAAATAGTATATAATTTAGATAATTTATTTGCGTGAAGTTTGTGCCAACATTTGGCTAAAAACGCATACATAGAATGAATAAAATTGAACATACAAATACAGACATTAAGACACATTGGAACAAATGGTTAAACGTGTATATATGAAATAGAGACTCATCCAGTCTAACCTGTAGGTGCTCAAGCAACAAATGCCACGCGAGAGCGAGCAGGGCATGTACAGCCGTCCCCCTGCCCGAGGCCTCGCTTGCAGGCTAGGTTCGTTCAGCCGATGTCCGTGATAGATTCTCCTTGTCCGATTTCTTTGCCGTCACATTCTGATTGTTCTTACGTTTGATAGTTGGAATAGCTGTTCTCTTTAGTTTTGGTTTGTACCCGAATTCAACTGCTACGCTGTAGATGTCCTCGAATGATGTCTTTCTGTCAAAATGTGCTGAGCAAATTATACGAGTACTGGCTCGGGCCCTCTTTCCACACTCTCGTGTTGCGTACAAATTTCGTCCAATTTGCAGCGATTTTCTCGTCTTTGGGCCACAAATGAATACTAACACCGTCATCTGTAGTAAAACTGCAACCTCCCACTACACAACGTCGCGGCATATTTAAAAAATGATGCCCCGATACTCCGAAAATCTCCAGAAATCAGCAGCTACATACGACTGTGGTATACGGCTTTAACATAGAGAATACAAGACGGCTTCCCTCCGTGACGTCACAGCTGGAATTGACAGGAGAGCGATTTTCACCTTTCAAACGGCAATATCTCGCCAACCAGACTGCACAAAATTATGAAAAAAATATCATTATTTTCAGAATCGAAAGGACTATTTTTTTATATTTTTGACCTCAGAGCGTTTGGGTTGACCTTTAACGGTTTAGTAATATCTCGCTCGGTTTAGAAGCCCTTAACTGCATACTTCACCTTGCATATTTCTGTCTGGTATTTTGTCCTAATTGTGTTATCGACTGGTCAAATAACAGTGTCAGGCACTAATAAATGATATACTAATAAAACCTTTTATCAAAAAAGTCAGTTTCAAATTATTATATTCTGGGAGCAGTTCAATGTAAAACTATAGCAATGCTAATCAGAACACATCCAGCTGACACACTGATTCCCAGATGACGTTATTGAAATGTCGGGTCCCTCTATACATGTACCAGTCCCAGATCATGCAGACTGTTTCATTATAAATTGATATGACATTCATTACAGAATATGAAATTGCATCTAGTAAATGCTGATATGAGCTACATAATAAATTGGCAATTTTTTTTAAATGTCATGCTTTAATAATTTGTTTATTATTTACAATATATTTACTCACTTGTCCACTATTCTTGTGGGTTTCAGTGGGAACTCCATTAATCAAGGCGAGTATTTCACCAGCAGAAACGAAGAGTGATTAGTCGTGTTACTCACATTAATGACAGCAGCTATATAATTTAAGGTATAATACAATTAATTTCCTTTAAGAAGCATAAACATGTGAAATCTATCATTGCCTTGCAATTTCCTTCAACACAATATATATCCCTGTCAGTGTCCATTCTTTGTTATAATGTACGATAAAGTGAGAATAAATCAGCAAAAGATCAATATATTTTATTTCTTTTTAAGTTTTCTTCTCAGAAATTCACACAAAGTTAGCTAAATCGTCAGTATCATACCTTGAATTGATGTTCAGATCGGCAGCAGAAAGAGCAGCAAAAGCAACCTAGATATTGGTCAAGTTTTTCGGACTGACAGAGATATAAACTTACATGTACTTGACTCACGGATGGCAAAAATGGTCACATGGCAGAAAAATTAGGCCAGTGCACATCTACCACATACATGGTGTCTCATAGCCAAGTTTCAGAATCCTATAGCAGCAAAAGCATCCAACATATGGTTGGACATATTCTTTTGCACTAACAGACAGGCACACCTGACTGGAGGAGAGAAAACCAAACATACAGAGGAAAGAGTTGACTAGTGCACATCTACCACATACTTGGTATCTCATGGTCAAGTTTCAGAACCCTATAGCAGCAAAAGCACCCATGATATGGTCGGACACGTTCTTCTGCAATAAGACAGACACACCTGACTGGAGGAGAGAAAACCAAACATACAGAGGAAAGATTTGGACAGTGCACATCAACCACACACTTGGTATCTTATGGCCAAGTTTCAGAATCCTATAGCAGCAAAAGCACCCGAGATATAGTTTGGGCTCGTTCTTCTGCACTGACAGACAGACACACCTGACTGGAGGAGGGAAAACCAAACATACAGAGAAAAGATTTGGCCAGTACATATCTACCACATACATGGTATCTCGTACCCAATTTTCAGAATCCTAGAGCAGCAACAGCAGCTAAGATATGATCAGGACATATGGTCTGGGAAAAAACAATCATATGGAAGAAAGAGTAGGCCAGTGCACATCTACTACATGTACACTATATATGGTATCTAAGTGCTCAAGTTCATCAAGTTACAGAATCTTGGCAGCAAAAGTACACTCCAAATTCCAATTTACATAAAAATTGTCCTGCTGCATCAAAATATAATAAGAAGGTAATTTGGCTCTCAATATTTAACTGCAATTACAACATAAGCATGAAATATATGTGTAAGTTTACTTTATGATGATGTTATTAACTAGGGTAATTCAAGTCAAGCATGACACCTACATGTATATCCATTAATACACACCAAAAACAAATTCAACCATAAAAACAGACACCTGAAAAGCAAATGATGAATGTTCAGCCTGAAGGAACAGTAATTACTGTACCTCGAGTTCATCTCGCCAGTGTACTCGACGTTCACCAGGCACAATGTCCTCACTGCTCCAGTAACTCATAGTCCCTATAGAGAACGCGGAACACTTCACAACGTTTCCAATCGGCGATCATCAGACAGCAATATCAAGTTTTTTAGCATTCAGCTGTTGAATTCCCATGAAAATGAATGAAACTTTTTTCCCACCTATTTGATCATAGCACTACAGCCAGCTCAAGATATTTAGATACTCGATATAGCGCAATAAATAGGAAATCCGACTGGTGCAAATTGTAATCAGTTTTATATTGAATAAGTTGACGAGTGAGAGCATCAACGATACCACATTGATGGATATTACAATTATTTGTATGTCATCTTTCTAATAAAACCTACTCCCAGCTGCCTAACCTCGTCAGACTGTCGATGATTGTAGCTAATAAACAGAAGTCCTCAGGTTGTATATTACATACACAAGAGTGCGCCCTGTACCATTCCTGATGAATAATTCAGAACTGTCCCTGGAGGAATATTTCTGCCCATTTCACAGTCTGTAATAATCCCACAAGCTGCCTCCAACACAATAAATCACATCAAATTAGTAACTCCACTATCATTATTAAGGTTTTTTCTGTACGCTAAACATCACACGAGCAATTTATTGTCTATCTCGAGGCCGTATAAAGCTACATAGTATTGTGTAATGAACAATGAAGAAATTCCTTATTACTCTGCCTGCTATTAACTGGGAATTAATGCGCTCATGGTAAAAGTGGAGCATGTACAGGACAAGTAAGACTCACATTATTATAAACTGCAAATGGACACAATACAGCCTTTGTTACTCCCTAATGTTCACATGAACTATGACATAACATCTCATAGATTATAGAACTCGTTAAACTTGCCAAACATCAAAAGTCACATTAATTTCTAGTTTGTCCATATTCTGAAATATGCTTGCTTTTTCATGGGAATCTGGGACGTTAATTCCTGTTCCGCTGCAAAATAATTCACACGACTCCAATAGATTCCCGTACAATTTTATGAATCTGTATGAAATTAGAAATGATAACTTTAGAGTCTTGTGGATTTCTGTGGAGTTGGATTGGCAATCTATTCCGATTCCTGTAAATTTTGACCAAAAGCAAGATCTTTTTAAGCTACAGTTACATGCACACGCGAAAGGTGAAAATTCAATGCAAATCTGTATGACAAGATCCACATATGAAAGCAACAAGTGCAATCTTGGAATTACAACTGAATCCATTAATCTCTTAGACTACAATGCGGTACCTGTATGCAATAACAAAACAGAAATCCTCAGGATCTATTCTACAAACAGTACCTGATAGAATTCCATGGGTGACTGTACTGTACTTCAGTGCAAGTCCTTGTATAGATCTACATCGTAGAATCACAAATCGAAGAACTGTGCCAAGAGTTTATCCTCTTCCAAGATTGATGGAAGACTCACTAGGATTCAATCTTCTGGAGACTGTAGCAATTCTCTAAGTACAGAGACAATCCATTCCAGAGTATTCAGGTCTCAGGGGGTGAAAAAGTTCATGATTACATGTACAAAACCGGATTTCATGATGAATTTTTGTACCTCAAGAAAATGAAAC